>JAODTR010047640.1:0-18653 GCA_025399935.1 Amblyopsis rosae | reverse complement strand
AGACAACACAGCCCTCAGGTTCATGGGGGCACCCAAACCTCTCCACCACGATAAGGTGATGGTTCCCGGAGAGGACAATATAACTAATTATTCCCAAAGTGAGCTCAACAGTGTATACAACTTCATTTAAAATGAATGAAATAGATGAAAAATGGACAGGCCAATAAAGGCAAATAACAGCTCTCCAGTTGACTCACTGCTCGATAAGTTTGGTGTCGGCACAACTCTCAGCCTTTCATCGAGTCAGTCTCTTACAGAACTATGTTAGAGCACGTCAACTGGCAAAGAAGTTGGCAAGCTTCATCAAATATTTATCTGTGTAAATAATAATAGGTATAATTTTCCATTTTCAATCAGGCGGAAATAACACGACAATACACACAGGGGTAAGAAAACAGCAGCAGGCTCATATGAGTTGCGAGTACGAGGCTTCGGCTGCAAATTGCGTGGCTTTTGTGAGTACTGTAAGTGCTTTGCGTGCACACCCCTGTGCATTTATGCGCCGCGTGTCTGTTTTTATAGGAACAGTGTAAGTGAGCACACGTTTTGACGGTTCACATTACATGTGTGAGATGAGATGGACTCAGATCTGTTATAGATTGAAATTACACTTTTCTCCCTGCCGGTGTGGAGGTTTGCTCCTACATACAGACGAGAGGGGTGACAGCAAAGGGCAAGCACATCTCACAACTCCTTTCTGTGAAACAAATCACTGTGCGTTCCTCAACTGAGCAACTCGGCTGGATCTGACAGTATCATTTGACATTTGGTGACACAGCGTTCACCAGCTGCCTTATCCTTGGTTGAATGCCCCAGAAGTGCCTTATGTGGGCACATTGTGATTACTTACACATAGCAGGAGGTGTACTGGATGTTCTGATGGCCTTGGTGTTATCATTTATGCAAACGCCGATACCTGAATGCACACTGTGTTAAAATTCAAGATTTAATATCATTCAAATTTCAGGATACGTTTTTCCCCATTTTCTATTTTACACTTGAGGCAAAATATGGCTTGCCTCAATGCTGATAGTCAATAGTCAATACTTAATGCTATCCACGCAGAAGAAGTCATTCAAAATAGACCAATTAGTCATTATGTTAAGGCATTTACAGTGTATAATTTACAGAATTATACACCTTATGGCATTAGACACATCATTGTATTTTTTGTTTAACTCTGTTATTTCCATGGCTCTGGCTGAGACTATCCCAGTCCTGACCGGAGTTAACAAGCTACTTTATTCAATGGATTGCCGGTTTCAGGTGGTTTTTATTCAATCGAAGGAAACATGTAAGAAGAAGTGTGTTTGTAATTAGAAAAACGTAATTAGTATCGTCAAAGTTTCTAAGCATTTTCAGGCATATGTGGAGCTATGTGGAAACAGAGTATATTAGAACCACGGGAGCCTGCTGTTTCAAATGGTGCATGTTATGTATACATTGATTGAGATGAATAAGTTCACTATGTGCATGCGTGTGCACGTGCACTATGCGATATTTGCACATGAAAAATGCAATATGCATTTTATTCGGCAATTTTCCATTTCTTATTGATTGATTATTTGATATAATAATATCGCATTAAAACAAATAGCAAAATACACAGTACTGACCATTTCACTACTGTAAGTCCTTCACTTACTCATTACTTCTTTTGTTTGTCTTTTCTTGCCAAGTACTTACCCCATATTTACCGGGTTGTAATTTAAAGTAGTGTTAACATTTTTTATCATGTTTTTCTCACCATGTTGACGATGGCTTCACATAAATGTGTTAATAATGACCTCTCACATCACTGTTACATCTCAGGTACTCTAGTGTGCCTTGCTGTGCTATCTTGGTCACCTTGTTTAAAATAATGGGGTGCCTGGTACCGACACACTTGCCTGGTCTTGCTGACTTTGAGTTGTATAGCAGAAGAGATCCCACAGAAAAAGGCGGCTCAAGTCAAAAGAAATGTTTCTTTAATTGGGCAATAAAAGTCTGCCAAAAGAGACACGCAATGCCTTTGAGTTGAAATGATTAAGTGGTTTCTGAAGAACATGAAACAAATCCAACTTTTAACTTGAACAAAACACTTCTGTTTAGAGAGTTCTTTGTCATTTTTTAAAGTTGATTTTATAAGTAATTTCCTAATGATTATATAATTTTAAAATAAGCAACAGATTTCCAGACAACACAAATACACAAAAGGCAATAACATATGGAATGTTCTATTATAAACGCCATAGTCCAATTCACAGCAATTTGGACTATCTTAAACTACACAGGTCTCCTTTCACAGAAGATGAAAACACATTTCTCACAGCCCACTGCTGATTTATCGGTGGGTAGTTACTTGAGATCTCCATTGAGGGTTGTGAAAGCCCCAAGCGCTTGGTCTGATCTGCCCTCTGCTCATAATTTCTGGATACGCTGCTGTTTTTGTGGTTTTCCATGACAATTGAGTTGTATGAAAGGTCTGTCACACTTTACTAAGCTCCTTTATTAGCAAAGTATTCCACTGAAATAGGCTTAAAACAGTGGTTTGATTGACTTGCATGGCCCATCATTGCCCAGTAGAACAGTGTTTGAAACTACTGTTAAAAAATATACTGTATGATCATTAACTTTTTACATTTTTGGAATTTGGCTATACAGTAAATATGTTTTTCAGTTGTGTCTGACACAGGTTAGCTGTATCCAATTGCTGAGCTAAAGATTGCTCATTTAGTTTACACAAAAACACATTGTGCAATCAATAGTACATTCCCTGATATATTGACTTCACTTCTTATGTGCCTTAATAGTTAGCTCTTGAGATGTAGAGGAGATAGGGTTATTTAATGTTGTGTACTGTTGTATAATTGAATGCCCTGTTGTGGGCATTGGCTGTCTACCGCCAATATCAATATTTATAAGGTCCTTCATCACTGTGACAGTCTCAAAGCCCACAGAAATGAACCGTACCTAATAATTGGGCACGTAAAAACTCCCAAAAGCCATTAAGGCAAACAATTGTTGTTGAGAGTAGTCCAAGTGGGCAGGATTTAATATTGCAGCAAATTATAATTGTAGAACAGATAGAAGAGTCGCTTGAGCTAATGCTTGAAGCAGTGAGATGAAAGTCTGTGTGTTTCATATCTTTATCCTGTGTTAGCTTGACAAACGTCTACTGTTAGAGGAGAAGAGAAGAGAGAAGAAGAGGAGAGGAGAGGAGAGGAGAGGAGGGAAGAGATCAAAACGCACCCGGCACCAGTTTCTCGTACAATAGGAAGTGTCTTATATAAATAAAAATGTATACCAGAGGTATAACGATCTTTGAGTTTCTCAGCAAAAACCACAGGGCTATATTGTATTAGATTTTTATCATAGAACAATGGAATACTGAGAATTGTTGGATCACACGTGGACATTGAAAGAGCCATGACATGTTTTCTCTTTGAGCTGTTGGTGAACATTAATAGAATATGTGATACAGTAGAGTGCTGCTGGTTACTGCAGATTACCATTGTGTAAATTGAATAGAGCGTCTATGATCTAATAATATCCCTTGTCACATGCATATTTTATGTGTTTTTACAGCTATTTCTCAAATCTGCTTTGGTGAGTCATTTAGTCATACGTTTGGATGTCACCAAATACCTTGGCAAATCAGATTACATTTCCTGCTCGAATTACTGCTCATGTTTAATTCACAGCCGATACACACATTCTAATTTGACCATGCTAAATAATTAAATGATAGATATTGGGAGAAACATCAGTCCAGTGACCTTATCATTGAATGCCGAATGTAAACTGCACATTTGGCCGCCATAATACGAAATGTGACATGTTGGCCCCTCTTTATGCATTAGGCAAGACATTGATTGATAGGGGTCTCCAGGGGTGGATATTAATCAAATGCATTTCCAACAGAAAGGCACTTACTTATATACAGTGGTATAGGTTAATTGAGTGTTTTTAGTGTATTTTGACCACTGGGACTGTGTTGTAACAATAATTTAAAAATACCTAATAATAATAATAAAAAATAAAAAAATAATAATAATAATTATTATTATTATTATTATATTAATGCTATATGCATTTTATGGTGGAGTTTCAAGACAAGACTGCAAACTCCACATATTGGCACCAGAACAGACCCGCTTCAACCATCTGATGCTACTGTACGCTCACGGGACCATCAGACCATCAGAGCCCAGACCATCAGACTATCAGAGCCCAGACCCCAGACCCCAGACCATCAGACCATCAGACCATCAGAGCTCAGACCCCAGACCATCAGACCATCAGACCATCAGAGCCCAGACCATCAGACCATCAGAGCCCAGACCCCAGACCCCAGACCATCAGAGCCCAGACTATCAGACCATCAGACCATCAGACCATCAGAGCCCAGACAATCAGACCATCAGACCATCAGACCATCAGACCATCAGAGCCCAGACCATAAGACCATCAGAACAGACCCCAGACCCCAGACCATCAGACCTTCAGACCATCAGACCTTTAGCCCACCCTGCCTCCATCACAGCACAGTCAATTATATAATATGAAAATCTTGTTTATCCAAGAGATATATGGCTGCATTGCACATGCTTTAAGTAAGAACTAAGAAATGTTTGGCCTGAGTGACATATGAAGTTGCATGGTTACAAAGCTCAGTAAGTCACTGGGGAAATCATTGCCTTGACCGCCATTCATGTCCAAACTGTGTGTGTTTGTGTGTGTCTTTGTGCGTTAAAGAGTTGTTGCTGTAATCAGTAGTAGTAAAAGGCAGGGCCCAGCCTGTATGGGCCTATTGAAGGACTTAAGGGCATCTCACAGCTGACTTGAAATAGGAAGCAGAGGGAGAGCGGTAACGTAGGCTAATAACATATTTAACTCTGTGCTCCGCTAGTCAGGGCTCAATGTAGTTGCCTGAAAATAATTATCTGCTCCATCTCTTTAGAAATTAGATTTTCATCTTTCGGTATTTTATTTTGTGTGGGACTGGGACATACATTATTCTTCATGTTATTTTGTCTGCTCTCTCCATGGTGATATATAAAGTTTCTCACTTCATTTGAAACATTTCCGCAGGTTACTGAGATGCGTAGGGTTTAATAATATACTCTTTAAACATCTGTCCTTGTTCTGCTGCTGCAGTGGACTGTATGTTTGTACCAACAATCACAACAAGCATTATTATCGCCTCACATCCTGTCTAACCTGTGACTGGTTTAACAAGCAAGGCTGATGAGTGTGGCACGGCACACCTAATTCCCTTTCATATAGATGCACAGAGCCAACTACGTGGAAATAAAAATGCTAATTCTATGCTAACTCAAAAGTATTATTCACTAAACCGCCAATATAGCCTACGTTATTTAACCCACAATGTCTTGCATTAAACTATAATTCAAACATAAATATAACAATTGACATATTGACTTGAACGTTTTTAGACTAACAGAAAGTCAAATGGCATAAACCAAATGTATATGATAATCAAATAAAACAGAGACACCATTAATCAGTGCAAATTGTATATGTGTGGTTACAGTTGACTGATCTGGCCTGATCAAGAATTTACTCTCTTATTCCATCTCTACAGTATTCCCGCTCCTTAATCCCATCATCCCTCTCTTATTCCATCTCTATTCCCGCTCCTTAATCCCATCACCCCTCTGTCCGTTCTATATCCATTTCCCATGTCCTATATTCCAACAAGCTAAATCTGATAGGAATGAATATTCACCAAAATAATGAAATGGTTTACGAGATTTGCGTTGGGAATATTAACCTGGATATTTTACAATAGCTTCACGACATTGGTGTGACTTTCTACACATTCAAAGTACTTCAAGGCTGCAAGCTCACAATACAATTCAGATGGCTGGCAACTGGTTAAGCTTTAAAAGGGAGGTCTATGTGAGTAAATGGAAACTTTAACATCAGTATACAGAAGCATAAGAAAGTACTTCACGTCAGTGTAAGACTTGAGTAAAAAGGTACAACATATTAGGTATTTTAAAGTCCATGTCAAGCAACAATCTCATATTCGTATGTGGATTTATTGTGTCCAACTCCAGACTGGCCACTAACAGTATTGATGTTGGCTATTCCTCATTGTTCTGACAACACATTCTTTCCCAAATGCATCACTTCAGCCCTCTGTAGCCTGAAGGTCTGGCTGAGCAAGCAGGGTCGATATATGAACTTTTAACCTTTGAAGTACAATGTCCCATCATTGCTTTACTTTATGGCTTCTTTGGAAATAGCCAGTGTCATAATTTGAAGATATGTTGAGTTTTGAAGATGTTATAGGAACAGGTTATAAAGTGTGATTACATGAATTATCCTAGCTCATCATTACACACATAATTCCTCTCTGGATAATGGAAGGTTTACAACATCCATCAAGCTGGATAGGCTACCCTAGTGACTAAATTGGCTTGATTGATCCCTGACAAGCCTGCCCTATACTATAAGCTACTTGGGCCTTTAACCTCTAGCTGCTTTTTAATATATTATTGTATTCACAGTAAGTTGTTTCAGATAAAAGTATCTGTTAAATGGCTGAATTGTAAATTCGTGCATTTAATTTAAATAGTGTATGTGCATGTTATATATTGGCTACCTCATGGGTCTAGTTCAAATGAGACAGCTTATATGCATCCTTCTTTCAGATTTATTTTCTTTCCAGTGTGTATGTAACTGACCTGGCCTTCCATTCTCACTTTTTCCCCCACAATTATTTCCTTTTATTCCCTTTCCCTTCATGTAGGACAAATGCATGGCTCTTTTCATTTTCCACATACTCTCTTTTCTCCCTACAGCCATTTATTGGGCTGGTTTTCATTTCGTTGTTGACAGTACTGGGCCAGGTGATTGTTGTACGGTGTGTGGGGGCACGCTGAACTGTGGCAGGTACCACTCCCATCGCCCTAATACCCTACTGCAAGTGGTGCCAGCTTGAGATGGCTTTACTGTAATGTAAACCTGTGATTTCATCCCACAATGACTGTTCCGTACCGCCCCCGCGATACACGACATAATGCCTCACACAACCACACACACCAGTTTTCTGCATACTGGAGATTCGGCTTTAAATTCAGACAGCAGAACACAGCATCACTCCCAGTGTCTACATCAATGTACTGAAAGAAGAGCGTACACATCGATGTTTTGATTGGACTTACTTCAAGTAGAATTCAAAACATGAAAATAAGACCACATTCTGGGATACTTTTTACACTTAACGTTACCAGATTCGGTGAGAGAGGTTTTCATTGTGCTATCTATTTCTGTGAAATAGGATAGGTTACAGGTCAGAATATATCACTACAGAGATATTGGAGAGATGGGATAATGTGGCCCAGTTAACAACTGGCCAGAATTCCCCTTAACATGATTGAGGATGTTTGTAGTTCTCACAAGAATGCTTGCCTAAGTGACCATTAATAATAAAAAATTTTGAAAGAATGAGTAAAAGAAACTCAAAATTCAAACAATGTCAAAATTCAGTTTAATGAACACAATTCATTCACAGCCGCATCATTTACTATAAACAGGGACACTGTTATATAATTAGCTTCCTGGAGTATCTGCCTTAACAGTAGTGGCACTTTGAAAATATGTGTACCCAGAATATTATTAAAAAAGGCCACATCAATCAACACAGCATTGACCTATCTGAAAACTAACAACACCCTATACAGTATGTAATATACCTATTGGGACTTAATTGGAGACAATTAATGAAATGTATAGACTCAAAGGGAAGACTACTGTACAATGGAGATTCATATTGCTTTAAGGATAAAAAGGATGTCTCCTGCAAAATTAATCTGGAATCTTCCTTCTGACAGCTACAAGGTGAAAACATAAAAACCTATTCTGAAAATACTTGTAGCAAAACATAATAAGTTGCAGTTGAGACACTCAGAGATACATTGTGGTGTTTCACATAGCAAGTCTGGGACACAGCACTGCCATACTGTGGCTAACTACTGAATTTTGATTGACTACATAACTAAATTACCAAATGGGATGTTAGACTTAATTTGGAAACTTACCAACACAAGTCTGGTTGTTTTCAGATTTTACTGAAATTAGTAAATAAAGCAGTACACTAGCATCATGCTGGAATAATACAGATTTGTGACAATGCTAACATCCAATGAACTTCCTCGCTTCCTGATAGTGTTTGTATCAGCTGTTGGAATTGGCTGAGACTACAGCGTGGCCCATGCGGTCATCAAACTAAAATCAATTTCAGTGATGTTACTAAAAGGTATATTCATAATTATAGCACCCCCAAAACCCAGAATAAGTGGCCAGCTTGTTTAGTCACATAATTGTGTGAGTGCAAGAGTGGCCAAATCCTCCAAAAACAAAGATGATGGTTGAAATCAGCAAGAGCAATAACCAATTTTACACCTGACTGCTTATCTTCCACTCACCCAGTTGTGCTTTCAAACAAGCAAATGAAAATATTCAGAGTTCTAGAGGCATCATCATGCCATAGAGGAGTTGTCATTAAATTGTCCTGAAACATTGTAAAATTATGGTAGCCTGCCTGTATAATGGCACAAGTTCATTTTTCTTGTGCAAACAGTAATTATGGCAAATGTACTTTAGGCGCAGCCAGCACTGATATGAGCCAGAAAGTATTTTGTCATGTTAGCTTATAGGGATAATCAGTGTCTGCAAAAGTGGCACAAATATGACCTCAGTTCATATATGCATCAGTGAAACTCATTCAAGGTTTGTTTTATTTCTCAGTTCTCTGGGATACACTCCATGTTGCTACAATCCTAACGATTCATATAAAGATATGACCTTATCAAATTACCTTCTCCTGCAATGTCATTACACTCAATAAAATACAATACTGTGTGATAACACTAATATCTAACTTATACCGTATAGGGTATTACAAAAAACTACTCAGGAATTCACTAGAATATCAATCAAATTTAAAAAATATTAAGGTAAATTTGACCTGTTGATCCCTTAGAGAGCCCTGTATGGTACATTTCAGTATACTGAATATGCCATGCATTGAATAGTGAATGAGGGTGTGATTTCAGACAAGATTACCTGCTTTGTGATACAGGCCACTGTGAAGCGTATAGGACTGCTTGCCTTAGAGCTTATGGTCTAATTAGCCTAATTAACTAATGCACCTTGTGTGCTTTACATAAAGTTCTACGGTGCATGTTATGTGACTGAAAACTAACATTTTAACATTCGTAGTCTGAATGCTACTGTGATTCCCACCTGTAGCAAAACCTGTCATATAGGCAGTAGAAACATGGGAGATGATATTTAGCTACAGTATGCCATACGAGGAGTCAATTCCGTTGACATACTTTTATCTTCTCCATATTTGTCATACAGTTCAGCTCTCCTCATCCTGCAACAGAGAGTTATACTGTAAAAAACACCAGTGCACCTAGTTGAGAAGCTTTGCCGCTCCTGACTTCCTCAACATTGGGTGAGGAAAAGCTGATTTGACATGCAAATCAAATCAGGAGCTCTCTGCAAAGTGGTTTAAAGGCAACAGAGTAGTGTAGCTCGATGGGCAGAGCACATTCCCCGGTGGAACACCAGAGGTGCTGGTGTGAATAATAACAATGATGTTCAGATGCACAATTGTCAGTCCGGTTTTCCTCAAAGGATGCACCTCCGTCTGACCCCCCGCCATCACTATCCTCTCACCCATCACCTCTCTCCTCTGTCCGCTGACTTTTCACTTGTTGTGTACCCCCCCTCCGCTTCCCTTAATCCCCCCATTACTCCTAACCTGACATGCCAGAGGAATTGTTGTCAAAAGTCCATCTGGGGAGCCGTACATTGAACCTATTTGTGAATGGCTGCACTTTCAAAAAAATACTTGGCAGTTGATTGGATGAACCATCTGGTCGTTTTCGCTGTCGACACACCTTAACCAAACCCGTATAGCTATAAACACGACGCTAATTGGAAAACTACGCCCGCATAACTATAAACACGACGCTAATTGTAAAACCACGTCCGCATAGCTATAAACACAACGCTGATTGGAAAGTTCAGTTGCTACTCGGACACATTCAAAATTATCCCGATGCTTTCCAGACTGATTCTCACGGCGAAATTAAACTGAAGCTCGCAAGATCAGGATAGTCTCGCGAGGCTACGTTACCCCCCCCCCCCTTTTGGAATCTTTATCCTCCAGATTCCGCCCATTTCTTCCTTTTCATCTTGACCCCCTTTGCCAATAATGTAATAACTACCAATACTTTAACTGCTAATAACATAATACATGTTCTGTTCTTAAGGTAATACAAGTAAACTTACCAATAACACAATAGAACCGATAACTTAATGACCTTTTACCAATAATAAGGTCAGGATTGGTTTTTGAGCGCCTATTTCAGAGATACAGTATAGCAGTTTCTTTAAAGTGTTATGGAAGTCTGACACTTAATAATTAAGACACTGATATATTATAACAATATCTGCTTTAAACATTTTAAATATTTTATTAACCCAGTCCATAATGTAATACCCAGCCAATAAATAATGTAATAAAAGTTAATACATTATTGGTTCAAAACTTTTATTACATTATTGGTAGGTTATTACTTTATTGACTTTTATTGCATTAAGAACTGAAAAGAAAAAAAGAAAAACTTGATTAGCATTATTAAAATTATTGGTAGTTACAACATTATTGACTGCTACAAAGCCCTGCACTTTTCCTATCCCTCTCCATCTGCAGTATACCGTTCTCTTCTCATCTCAGCCCCCCCTCCCGCCCCCTTCATGCATGTGATTCCTGTCCCTCTGCCTTCGTTTGCCCAAAGCCGGAATTAATGATAGATGAGAGCAGCTTCCCGGGGGCCTTGCCCCGGGTAGCCCAGTGGGCTGGTCCTCTACGGGCCCCGCCATCAGGGCCCATGATTCTTTATTCATGGGCTCAAGTCCTCTGTACTCTGGAGACTTCATCTGCCTCCCTGCTCCCTGTCTTCACCATACTGTCAAGTTTTCCCCTGTTTCCTTTTGTAATCTACAAACAGCATATATTTATTTAGTCATTCATTTATTTACATTTGTTCTCTGCCACATGGCTCCATTATCTATTCCTCAGCGAATTCTTTCTCTGTCTTCTTCCCATACCGCATGTCTCCAGCCCCCCACCTCTCAGTTTTTTTCTTCTTCTACAGTATCTCTTTGAAGGGCATTTGTGAAGTAAGTTCCCACTGAGTTTATTGTTCAGGGATTAACAATAAAAAAACTGTTGTGTACATGGATTTAAAACATTTGAAGAGGCAAACTAGTGTATAACTAGTGGTTTGCATTGACGCATAACATGGCTGCCACAATAAAGACATCCACTGTTAAATCTCCCCGTGTCTGACGGATTATTCATAAGAGGTCCTTTAAGGTCTGCTGTATTTTGTGCTTTACTTCTGTGCTTTTAGTAGAGTTTATAGATTATTCTTGCTGCTCTTACCAGCAGTGCAGACATCCTTTCTAGCACTGTGCCCTCGAAATTGACAGTACAATCACCAGAGAGGGATCGATAATCCAAGCAGGTTAGATGTGAGTGACAGTGGTTCAACTAAAAACGAGACATTTACAAGAACCCGTAAGCCCGCAAGTGGTTGCTATCGCAGACAGATTGCCCTCCTTTCGACAAGCAAGTAACCAGAAAGTCTAATCTGTGAAATACGAGTGACTGTCAATGTAAAATGTATATAGAGAGAGACAGAGAAAGAGAAAGGGCTTTTGTATTTGTATGCATGTGTACTGTAGTTTACAGACGTGTGTGTGCATGCAAATTACTGCATTACTGCCTTGGGTAGCAGTGCTTGGGTCATATGCCAGGTTTTCCCCTGCAGTTTGACAGAGCATATGCTGGTCGGTCTGTCGAACACAGTTAATGAACCCTTTGTGGCACTCATGCACAAATGCTCCCTCCAAAGAATACTAAACACAATGTTAAAGTGAATGCTGTGTGTGTGCGTGTGTGTGTGTGTGTGTGCGTGTGTGTGTGTGTGTGCTGTATGAGAGAGAGATATATAAAGAGAGAGAGCGAGAGAGAGAGAGAGAGAGAGAGAGAGAGAGAGAGAGAGAGAGAATGCTAAAGATGTATAATACTGGCAGCTCTTGCCCACATTCTCCACTCTATGAGGTAAACAGAGGAAAGAGGAAGGGTGCTTTCTGCAGTGTTCTCTTCAAAGCCTATAGGCCACATGGATCATCTCCTCCTCGCATACATATCGAGCATTAGTCTTGCTTCACGGACAGTGAGGATGTTACGTCTGCAAATGTGAGCGGCTCCAAGATGAAACCACAGAATCAAGCAAGACCTGTGTTGTTGCCATTATTAAGGACCACATCATCATTATTTTAAGATGACACACATCTTTCCTCTCATATTTCTTAATTTCTCCTTGATTTCGGTTTCCTTGGCAATGACTACCTCTCCTTTAAAATAGACCCGTCATTTATTCAGTGCTGTTGTGTTAAAAATTAAGTGGCTGTATAATGAATGGCTCTTAAGAACCCCAGGGGGTTCACATCCCTGAACAGAGAATGGTCTCCCTTATTGGCCGGTATAAAGCATATCTTGTGGCCTAAGCAACACAACATCTCTCCTTCAAAATAAAATCTCTATTTTTCTCTCAGTATATTCAGCTCATCACCAATGCTTATACTGTAGGTTGCTTTCTTGACCCTTTATATATTTATTGTAATTATGATTAATATTTTATTACATTTATTAACACTATGTAATACTAATGTATCATATTAACTTAATAGAGCAGTCTAAATGTAGCGTTTCTTGTTCTCCGATCTTACACACTTCATAAGCTTGTCCCGGGAAACACAAAAGCAGAAGCATTTAGTGGGCGGTTGCATACGTTACTAGTTCATTGCCTTTAACTATCAAAATAATTGGAGAATAATTTACCATATTCCCCGAGGTACGCAGAAGTCTAATTAGATATACATTCTAAATGGCAAACCAAAATTAAAAATTCATGAATTAGCACAGTAATGACATCGGTGTTCTTTATCCAGGCTGTGCCTGGGATCAAGTGAACAGTCACTGATAAAAAGAATATCACACACTAACAAGCTTGGGCTTACAGCAGTTTGTCCTATAGGCAGTCAACGAGCTACGATAAGGTCACATACATATCATGTATTTAGTGTAATATAAAGTTGCATGCACCATATGTGAACTGACGTGTGTTCTAGCCTACATGGGAAGAAGAACACATTCTTTTTTTTTAAACTTGTTTTAAATTCTTGTTCAAATCAGAATCACACAAAAGACGCATTGATGGCAGCCTGCAGCAGCAGCTATGCATGCACCTCTCAAGGTCAGCAAAATATATTAATTTTCCTACTGACGGTTTTCCCACTGAAAGTTTAAAAAGTGACTTATGTTACTATAGAGGGATGCACCAGTCCCCTCAGGGTTCAGAGCGCTATCTTACGGAAGACAACTGTATACTGGCTGGCCAACAGCTCCCATCCAACCTGGGAAGGTCCTGTTCCACATAATGAAAACTAACCACAGTTTAGGGAGGTCAGGCAAAGACATTCATTCATTCATATGACATTAGCCCTGATGAACTTGGGAGGATTTGGGGAATAAACAAAAATAATATCAATATAGTATTACAAAGGAGGAAACTGTCACCTAGAAAATCAGAATAAGACTTAGACTAAATAAATAAATAATTAAATAAGACTAAAACTCGATGTGACTTGTTTGGGATATTTTTCATTTCCACTAGCTGCCATTCCGTAAATACAAAACAAAAATACAATTTGAACTTCAAATTTGCCTTTTTACTCTACTTACTCGTTATAAAGAGCATACCGTATGTTGTGGAGTGGAATATTCCTATAGGCATGTGTCACTATGAATTTACTGTTAACCCTTTTTAATTATATTCCAAAATAGCAAACTCCTTTGAACATCTAAACACTCACACATATACACTCAAACACGCACACACACACGCACACAGACACACACACAGTACCAGCCACAACCTTTTATACTGCTCAAGAGCACAGCTTCAGGCCCTAGACAGCACTGTGCTTTGCATCACACTGACTATACTGCTCCAAGCCTCATCCCTGTGACATCTCCCACTTTGAGTTAGAGCACCAACACACACACAAACACATCATGCATCCATGCTTATTCACTGTGGCAAATTTAAATGCATTCAGTGTGCCAGGTGGAACCAGTTATACAAAATATTTATAATAATCAAACTGTGAAGCGTCTGAGGGATGGCAAAGTCTATTTACCTGGGAAACTACAGGGGTGTTTTGTGTGTGTTGTGTGTGTGTGTGTGTGTGTGTGCAAGTGTGCGTGTGCGTGTGTATGTGTGTGTTTACATGTGTGCGTGTTTGTGTGTGGAGGACACACGGTGAAACAGTACAGGTTAACGCCATGGTAACAGGATGGGTGAACTGGATCACAGTACACATGGTGAAGCATATCATCACCACACATGTATTTGTGCACGCAACCAGCAAACGAATCTGACACATATTCACCAGGCCTCCTACTGTAAATGACAATAACAGACCGGGGGCATAAATAACTAGATAATAATAATTATACAGTGCAATTATATACTTTGTCAAGACTGTTGCGTGTGCTTTATGGTCATGATTGTTCCATAATCCACAGGAAATTACAACATAAAGCCTACACGTCATCTTGACTCATTTCCAAACCAACAGCAGAAAACGTGTTTCATAATAGGCACACATATAAACAAAACAGAAAACAATAGAAGGACGGTAAAGCCACACAAATGATAAATTACGTCTTGTAATTAGAACATTTAATCTTGCAGGGTTAATTAAATTTGATTCCCTTTAGTATTCTGGTTAAAACTAATTAAACGTGGTTGTAATTGACATTTCAGAGGTCTGTCAAGAGATCCAGGTGGTAAAGCAGCAATTACACTGACAAAAGAGATCTTGAGGTTTGCTTACTAACACTCAAACACCTCACAGTACTGTGGCTTCTTGCTGACAGCAGTTCTTTAGTCATGAGCATATCTTTCTTGTGTTTGTAAATATATTTGCATATTAAAACTCTTGGTGCATAGTAATCTCTAAGAATGTTAAAGTGCTACTGCAAATGGTTGTATGAAATCCCCCACTGGTGCGATTGGCTCTGAGTTGGCAAAGCGTTGGAAAGCACTTTTTGAGGAAGGAGAAGAGCTCCATTAAACAGCAGTGAACTGCACTTAATGTAAATGAGAATTAGACTGAAGTCACGATAGAACCTCCCTTGTGACTCTTGCTGTCTTCCACTAGTAGATCCTCATTAAAGCATCGGTATTCCTGTTATAAGTTTTCATTTAAACTGTCCTTAATGAGGGATTCTTTGTCATGCTCAAACATGAATATGATTTATACATGTCTGAGCATGTGATATAATGAAGCAAAGGTCAAGTGTAATTTTTTTTTATCGCTAAACTAATAGCATAAGTCTCCATTCTAATTATCCATCACATCACGCTTATCTGGGATCTGTCTGGACTGCACCTACAAACACGGACATCTTTAAATGGAGACAGCTGTATTAAATCATGACAATGCTGTTAGAATTCCCTAATGGTCTCCTTTGTAAAAAATAACCAATTTTGTACAGTCCCTCGGCACATTGGCAGGCAATCCAAGCTTTAGTAACCTTGTGAGACCATTCTGCAAGATCCAGTTTTGCCACGACTGTCAGGCTTGAACCCTTCAGTGCATACAGTAAGCATTGGTCTCATATATACTGTACAAAACAATCAGGCCAATCGCTGGCTATGCTGATGTTTATCCAAAGATGACAAAATCAATGTACGTTGCATGTTTCGGTTTCCACCGGGTTTCTTATGGGTCCTCCGGTTTCTCAGACTATCAAAACACAAGTTAATTCTCCGGTCCAGTCGGTGCCATCTGACAAGTCACACTGTCAATCTGGAGTTGGTCCCCGGGTGCTGCACAGCAACTGCCCACTGCTCCCTTGAGGGACGTGTTAAATGCAGAGGATCACATACACTACATGTATGTGTATGTGACAATAAAAGCACCTTTACTTTACTTTACTAGCGGGTTTTAGACATTCTGATTGGCTGAGATAAATGTATGTAGTCCAATCGTAAAGTATGTAAGGACCTTTGTTTGAAATGTATTACCGCCTTTATGGCATATGCTTTTGAAATGAGGGGTTCTAAACTGATATTTGTAGCAAAGTCAAGCTTGTGAGATGAGAATGGTTTCACTATGCTAAAACATCTTGCCTATAACTGTCAAAGGCAAATGTTGTTAGACTTTTTTTTCAGAAATCCAAGATGCATGACCTAAAGGAATTTGAATATTATTTGGTTCAAGAGTTCTTTCTAAAATGTATACCTCTCATAAGCTTAGCCCATCCCTTAAATCCATCCAGAGTAAACATGTCTCAAATCTCACCTTTGGTTGGCTTGCCATCATCCCCATGGTGTCAAAATGTTCCGCTCATCTGTTATGCCTAGCCATAAATGTGCTCCCTTGGCCATTTGGAATGAATGGAATGAAATAGTCAACAGGGGCAGCAATAAGCTCAATTTCCAGAAAGGCTTAGAAGAGGCAAAGGGGATAATGGGCATGCTCCAAACCCTGTTGGCCAACCAGCCATTGATCTAATTCATTGACGATAATGCTCTTCTTCATTTCTTCTCTATGTCCGTCCATTTGCATGTTTGTCTGTCTCTTTCACTCTATCATTCTATTTTCATCTCCTCTCTCATCCTCTCATCCTCTTTCTATTGCTTGCTTTGTTTGGACAAACATAGCAAGGATAAAATCAACATGTCTTCGTGAACAGAAGCTCCGCTGTGATAGCCGCTATGTTATTGATTTACTGTGCGCATATATTGGATAGTTGGCATATATTGTGTGAGTGAAGTGCCTTGTGTGAGTGTTTCATGGAAGGCTCTGCTGTCTTTCTCAAATGAGCCTCGCAAGCTGTTACTCAATGCTGTGTAGCCTATGCCGTCGGAAGAGAAAGAGAATGAGAAAAATAAATGAGTGAAAGTCCAGCCCAGTTGTCTGGGACCTGTATACAGGCGGGTGTTCAAAGGGTCTATAGGTTCTGCACAATGGATTCACTGAACGTTCCCCTCACATCAAAGAAGCGCTGCATCCTACAGTATGTGTGGGAGGTGCGTGCGTGAGCGTGCACGTGCATCTGAGCGTCTCGGTGCCTTCCTTGTGTGTGTGTGTGTCTGTAGAATACATTTGTGAGATTAAAAATAGTTAAAAAAATTGTTTAAAAAATAGTTTTTAAAAAAGAAAAGAAAAAAAATACCTACTTTATTTCATAATACCCTGGCTCTTTTGATGTGGAGGAGGTCGGCTCTGTGCTAAAGGGCAAATCAACTGATTATGAATCAAAGCGGAAGGTTCTAATCACTGGGCTTGAGATTCTAATCACGCCCTCCACACTGACTTTGATCATCTGTTTTTATTAACCACACTCGGGGTACCTTAGACACTGTTAAAGTGATGCCAATGAAAGACCTTGGATGTTTCCTACAACCCCTCCCACCTACAACAACCCCCTCCCCTCTCCTCCCCCTTCCACTTCCCAGTCCCTTACTA
Source organism: Amblyopsis rosae (assembly GCA_025399935.1). Classification (NCBI taxonomy): domain Eukaryota; kingdom Metazoa; phylum Chordata; class Actinopteri; order Percopsiformes; family Amblyopsidae; genus Amblyopsis; species Amblyopsis rosae. Next base: position 1,010 of record JAODTR010047640.1, on the reverse strand, counting down.
ATCGACAGAGAGTCTGTCGATTAGTGGTGACGTCTTGGATAAGGTTGGTTTTGCAAATGGCGGTAATAACACTGACAGATGCACACAGACTTAGAGCAGATGAAGAAAGAGAAGCCGACATGCCGTGACACATCTACGTCAACACCACGCTGGCAGGTTTGCTTCTAATAATAGAAGCACTTAGATCTCTGCCTGTATAGTATTGACTCTGGGTGTTTTCATACAAAATGTTTTCATTTGCAGAGAGGGAGAGAGAGAGATAGATTGAGTGAGAGAGAGATAGAGAAAGAGAGAGAGAAAGAGAGAGAGAGGGGTCTATAAGCATTCAATGTCGTTGTCAATGCTATTATCGCTCCTCCAGCCTGACGGCTGCCATCCATGCGCAGAGGATCTGAGAGTCGGTGACACATCTTAATCATCAGCACAATGAATGTAGGATGTGGCTTTGCAGAGTCCCTGCCTTTGTTTGACAGAGGTGATCAATACCTCCATATCGCCTGCCTCGTGCTGCTCTGCCTGACCTGCCATGAAGTAAACGTCTCTTCATAGATGCATCCAGATGGCATTATTAAGCTTAGCAACATTCACACAATGGGCATTCTTCATAGCCAACCTGGACGGCTTCATTCTGCATTCTGGAAGATACAATGGGTGTTATATGTAAATAAATACATAATAAATGCACTATTATATATAGATATAATGTATACATATAGTATTTTGCTATTTTATCTGGAGAATGGCTGTCCTTATTGAAAGTTCTAAAATCAAACACATACTGTATTTCAGTTTAAAGGTTTATGTTAACTTAAAGCAAAAGTCCATCCATCCATCACCTTGTTGCTTATTCAGGTCCGACTCGCAGTGCCAACTAACTCAACAGGGAAGTCCAAGTGTCACTTTCCCCTTTCTGCGCATCTCATCCATCAATCCATCAATCAATCAATCAATCAATACATCTTTATTTATATAGCACTTTTCATGCAAATTCATGTAACACAAAGTGCTTC
>JAODTR010047629.1:0-18656 GCA_025399935.1 Amblyopsis rosae | reverse complement strand
GTCCAGCTGGGAGGAGGCCTCGGGGAAGACCCAGGACCAGGTGGAGAGATTATATCTCCAAACTGGCCTGGGAACAATGTTGCTCGGGAAAGGGAAGTTTGCTGAAGCTGCTGCCCCCACGACCCGACTCTGGATAAGCGGGAGCGAGAGGATGGATGGATGGATTTTGTCAGCAATCTGTTACACCAACGTAGTAAAATAGTTAGAGAGCTCTCATTTCCTTGCTCTGGCATGAGAGTTATTTTATAACTCACATTTGTTCGGCTGTCATGACATCACGTTCATCTTTCCACTTCTTTTTATGCATTGCGTAATGCAATGAAGACTAGGCCTATATTGTCTAACAAGGAACAAAAAATAATGCATTTATGTGTTCAATCTGTGAGATGGAAATGGAATAACTGTGATCATAATCTATAATGATCAAATGTCTGACTATATTTATTCTCTCTCATGCCTTAATTGTGCCTAGTTTGACTCCACCAGGAGAATCAGTCTGGAGAGCTTGGTTATCATTCATCATCTGTCCGGTAAACCTATTGTGTGACCGATAAGCATCATACTGTCGGCTACAGGCGTGATTTACGTAGGCAACTTGAAAACAAAAATGGTGGGTCCTACAGAGGTTAACATAGATACTGCAATATAGCAGTTTTATTAGAATTTATTAGAAGAGCACACTAAAAGCTTTTCTCTAAATCATGTGCCCTTTTAAAACAGTTTCAACGGACAATGGTCTCCCTAGATGTACTCTCACCCAAAAAAAAAAAAATTGATGCAGAAAAGGCACAAATTGGTGCTTAAATTCTACAGAATGCAGGAAATGTAGTGTCCCGGTGGACAACCCCCACTTTAATAATATTTTTCTTATCCTGAGTTTATTATTAAAGTTTATCTTTTCGATACACGTAAATAAGCAGAATTGTTTAGATCAAAACCTAGTAAATCTGCCTCACCTGTGCTTCCCATACAACTGGCCTTGTGTTAACTGTTTTTCACCTTTGTGTTTATCACTTTGATATCATACTCATGACAACAGTCTTTTCCCAGTGTTTATCAGGGTTAAAATGAGTTGAATACATAACATTTATTAATATTAAAGGAAATGTCTTGGCTTACTTACTACAGTAGGCTTGTTTGAGGGTCATTCTCTATCTAGCACCAGTTGTCTGTGATTGGTATATCAAGACTGTAGTTGTTTGTGAATGTGTGCCCAGGTGTCATGTTCTCCAGGGTGTCTGGGGTTGTTGTAGAGGGTATAGGCTAGCTCTAACACATGTTGAACCTTGCTTGTGTTGTTCTGAGATGACAGCTTGGTGACATCCTCTATCTGCTGATTAATCAGACAAAATAACCAAAACACTTAAATTGAGCTCTATTATCATTATGATCCAGTCATTGTGATAGTTATCCATTGATATTATCCATCCAGTCATCCATCTATATTTGAACCCTCTCTGTGGACCTCTACGTCCCTGCTGTATACATGTTTTTCTGTCACAATGGTGATGTTGTTATTGGTTAAGCCACTCAAGACAAAGGCATAATGTTTACCGTTATCTAACAGCATCATATCACTATTGCAATAGTAGTAGAGCACCTACCAAAGCAGAAATGCTACAGAATCACAGAAGACCTGGTTTTACAGAAAGTTGGGATTATATGGACTGCCTATGATCATTTACATGGATCTGAACAAGGTAATGTCACGCTGCACAGAGGTAAGGACCCAAACGCTAGACAGGTAGTGAACTTAAACAAGGATTATTACAAAAGAAAAAGAAAAAAAAAAAGGTAGACACATGGGCGCACCACAACATTGAGACATACATCAACAATAACCGACATAGGACTGGGGAAAACACTGGGGCTAAATACACTGGTAGACAAGACATGAAGACAGACCATTGGTTTACAACAATGAGGAACAGGTGCAGCACATTAGACATGATTACACGGACATGGGTGGAATTAACGAGACTGGGAAACACTGGGCAGGGAGTGACGGGCAAACAGGCTTGATATACAAGGTAAACACATGAAGTGATGAGACTAACACAGGACTGGGATCACCAAACATTATAGGTAAGACCTAGTTCCTTCATACACTGAGGTATACTGCACAAATAACTGGTGGTGGTGTGTGACCACTCTAAAGGCTGCAATTGATTATCAACAGCTGACAGGACTCTGAACTGTACTGTACTTGGTGAGGTTATGTATATGGAGAATTATGTGCATACATCAGTAGAAACTGAATTTACTTGGTAGCAGTTTATACAAAAAGGAAATATTCTAAATAAAATAAAAATACTAATTCCACTGAGTAGATTTATCCAAGAATGATCTATGACATAGACTGTCTTTCTGAGACTGTCCGTTAGTTCACCTTTGATGTGCCAGATAGTTTGTTACACTGAACCATCTGGGAAGATATAAATTTCAACTGGCATAAAAATAAAAACATCTAAAAAATACTTGTGATTGATTGAACACTTCAACACCTAAACATAGCTGCCAGTATGACGTTGATTGGTCAGAACTGAAGTGCAACAATTTCAAGCCTGTCCAGATTGATACTCGCAGCAAAGTCAAACTGGATCCCGCGAGATCAGGATTGTGTCACGACTCGACTAATCTTGGCTGGTCACATGGCGTAGTCCTTCCACCACCTTCCATGTTCTGTAGTTCAGACCTCTTCAGCAAAAGACGGCGTGCACGAGTACGATAAAATGCTGGCACACCTGGCTTTCTTCATCACAATCTTGTGTTCGACCTGGAAATGTGTCCTGGTGTCTGCTGATGGTAAGGTCAAAATAAGTTGGCCCATTTATGATGTTCTTTGTTCATTTTGTAAACTTATCTATGTGGCGCCACAACATCAAAATGGCGGCGCTTGTGCCACGTACTGTCAACTTAGGTTGGGGATGGTTGTCTTTTACCGGTTATTGTTTTGCTGAGAACCTGTGAAAAACCATAAGGCCTAGTGTAAAGTCTCGATCGCTATTTCCTTTCTTTGTGTCCATTTATTTGATTGCGTTTTTTCAGTGTTTGGTTCAGGCTGCGGAAGTGTTAATTCTGTGTGAGACATGAACAAAATAATAATCTTCATGGGAGGAGCTGTGGCACATGCAAAACCTCCCTCCCCATATAGTGCCTTGGGAGACCCCGGTTCGAATACGGCTTGCAGTAATTTCCAAATCCTTCCCGATATCTCTCCACTGTCATGTCCAATAAAAAGAACCTATACATCAAATAAAACAAATAATTCACACTATGGCTATCTGTAAAACACAATATTGTCATGGTTGATAACCTGGAATGTTAGACACATTCAAATTACCACAAATGTTTTCATTGATGCTAATCTCATCAAAATAACCATCTAACAAGCATTTAAAATACATTGTCAAAATGTTAACAGAGCAATGGACCATATGGCAAATAGTTTGTATTTGCCTAGTCCAAGAAAATGCCATATACACCACTGAAAAACTGGCTTGTATCAACACAGTCTACAGTGAGAAATTGCCAGCCAGGAAATCTTTATTCAATATTCTTTACGGTTGTTGTACTCAGGGTGGGGAAGTAACTGATTACATGTAACCCATTACAATTACCATCTGAAATAGTGGAATCAGATTACAGGTTTTTATTTTTAGATGATTACTTCTAGGACTATATTTAAATATAAAATTGAAGTTTGCAGGGAAAGAAATACATAAAGCAATCAGATGTTCTCTTAACTGTTAATTAATGTCAATATCAATAATTTAAATAAAATCCTAATTAATTCTGATCCCCTGCAAAACAAACTCTCACAAATTGAATGGAGTAAACTGCTTTGGATGACATTTCAAATAACAATGTTTAGGCATGGAGTAATCAGATTATGTTACTAAATGTAGGTAATCCAAAAATTCAATTGCTGATTCTAATTTTAGTCTGGTAACTAGTAACAGACTACATTTAAAAAGTAAGATAAGGTAACGGTCCAGACCTGAATGAAATCAATGCTAGTGTATGTGCCGCCATGTTTATATCTGGTTCTGTTTGGGTTGTTTTATAATTATTCTGGTCCAGGAGAGACTCTAGTGTAACAAGGTTCTTTATGGACCAACTGGTTGCACAGACACCAATATGGGGTTAGATTAGTGTCATAATTCGCAAATAATTGTCATGCAATTCACAAATGTATTTTGTGATTCACAAATAATATGTGATTCACAAATATACTTCGTATTAACAAATAAATGTCAAGCGATTTGCAAATATATCTCAGTATTCACAAATAAATGTCACACGATTTGCAAATGTTGACCTGACCACATTGTTGAAAGTGCATTTACAAAACGCTCTGCATTTGTAAATCCACACGCAATTGTTTGTGGATTTTTGACACTTTCCTAGCACCTACTCGATCCACAAATGCATTTTTTCTAAACGGAATGCTCAGCAGCCAATCACATGGACGTAAAATCGAGGGTACGATTGAATGTGATCATACTGAGCTGAACTTGCGCAGTGTTTATTGAACACAATACATTTGTTTGGGTTTACACTTTCTACCGTTAACTTTTCTGGTTCAACATTAACATGGCCTCAGGGGTTTGCACTCCCCAGGTAAGTGAAAATGTGTTAACACTACATGAAGTACTGCGCAAATTTAGCGCATGATCAGTATGATCACATTCAATCGTAATCGTCACCAAAGATAAAACACCCCAAGAAGGCAGTGGATTAAGAACTACCAGCACACATATGGCCGGCTTCAGACATGGATAAAGCCTAGTTCTAGGCTAAGATCCTTTTCCAATGGAGATCTTCATTGAATTTTTGTTTTAGTCTTGGACTAGCCTTAATCCAAGTCTGTGAAAACGGCTATGAATGCACACATCAATTACAAAGCAAAAACTACACAGCAACTCAGCACTGCAAAACAACCAGAGGCCTTGGGCGAGTCTACTGAACTCCAGCTGTAACCAGCGGACACTGGGTTTATTTACACTTGGGATGGCACCGATGCAATATTAAGATTGTAAATCTGTCAGATACTGACTTAAATAGCTGGATCGGTATCGGTGACAATAGGACAGTTGTCACCAATCCATGGGGCTAATCCAATTACATTAATTTAAATTAAATAAAGATGGGTTTCTAACACTACTAATCAACTGTAAACTAAACCAATATACCAAAACAGACTCAAGGCTAACCGATACCTACTCTTTAAGGACAGAAAACAACTTCACTTACAAACCAGTTAATATAAAAGCAACTGCACAACATCCCCTTTACCCCTTAATTCCTTTACCACTTTACCATACACAACCAGTCAACCTCTTTGAGACTTAATTGGCATCCATTTTATAGGCGGTTCTTCATTTCTGAGTCAGTCAATGAAGCACTCTAGCTCCCCCCACTGTACTGGAGCTGCATTGTGCTACAGTCCATATGTTACATCAGTCTCACCATTACATGTGAAATATGCAGTATGTAACGTCTCCTTGTGTTTGCATCTTCTAGATCAGGTCGATGTGAAACCAGGAGAAGATGCTACTCTACCTTGTCACTCAGATGTCACCATCAGAGCCCTACAGTGGAATAAAACCGATACAAAATCTGTTGTCAGCTTTTTCAGAGATGGTCACCTTGACCAGACTAATCAGCATCCAGGTTTCAGGGGAAGAGTAAAAATGGCAGACCCATCACTGGAGAGTGGAGACATGTCTTTGATTCTTTCCCATGTCAGCGAGACTGACACTGGGATATACAAGTGTATTGTACCAGTTGGAAGTCGCAGTAAGAGATCCATCATTGATGGAGAGACTATCAACACAGTCACCCTACATGTGAAGAGGCAAGAACTCTCAGGTGTGTAATCTATTTTCCATCAGAGACCATAAAGATGCTTCTGTGAGTCTACCGTTTTCACTGAGACCTAATTTTCCTACATGTGGCATTTATCATCAATCTTTAAATAACTTCAGATTAGGGTTCTGATTAAGATTTCCGTTATAATCTCCAGAACCCGTCATAGTCAAACTACACAAAACAATCTAATAAACCTGACATGCTAGTCTTTTAGTCACGTGCCGTTGAGGTTTCCCAGATGCCACATCGTTGGTCTTTGATTATGTCACACTACAAGAAGTTAAATCGCCCCTCATTAGCTGGGTTTAGCCTACATGGACACTTTTTTGATCATTCTGAATTAAATCTTTCAAATTGACGATTACGGGTTACCTGTTTACATGGGATGTGATCTCACATGGTCTGGTGTTACATGTGCCTTTGAAATTAATCGCAATAGATGTTTAACATGCACACATGTAGCCTAGAGAATGTAAAACCGGCTAGCCTGTCAGAGTGAGAGGGGAGAGTAAGGCTATTTGTGTGACTGGTGGAGGGCTTTACTAGCCTCAGCTTCAGTCTTGAGCTTTGAAATCGTTGTGTTTAAGTCTGGCAAACCTAGTGTGTTGCCAATCAGCATGGTACTGTTAGCTACGAGCATGGTTTAGGTGTGACGTAGGCTACAAATCGGAAACGCCATATCAGTTTTATTCGAATTTATTAGAAGAGCAAAAATATTCATTCTTCTCCTGACTTTTCTACTGCAAGAGTGGGTATCAACAGACTGCTGGTTCACAGGTTCGTCCAATCGGGTCGTGGGGGCAGTTTTTTTTTTTTGTGCCTGCCTTTTGGACGGCTCCCCAGATGGCTGTGCCTTATTAACAGACACATATCTGGTGTGTCAGGTTATGGATTTACGGCTCCAAATTAAGTTACCACAGCTCCTATTCCTTTATTTAGGCGTGTTGCAATAGTTATGTCCAGACTTTGTACACTGGTTGTGTAGAATACTGCCTTGTCTCCAGTCAATTAGGCATTCACAAAACAGTAGCCAAAGTTTAAGCACGCACAGAATGCAACTAAGAAGTAAATGGGTTTAAATGTTTACATGGTATAATTGTTTTTTCAATCGGTTTATGGAACCGTTTACCCCTCTGCATCCAAATGAAATATAACTTGGTTTGAGACTTTTCGATTGAAGTGTTTATATGGAGCATTTTCATTCGGGTTTAGTATTTAATTAAACCGATTCCATTCAGAATATAGGGTCTGTAAATGCAGCTATTGTATTCCCACTTCATATAATAATGCACAATGGGTTAATGCAATTATATTTTGATATATTTAACATGGTTTAAAAAAGCAAAATTAACTACATGACCTTTTCACGCTTTTCAGATGTTGGGGTTGGTGGTGTCAATGAAGAAGAAATGGGACGTGGTTCAGGTGGTCTTGCTGCTGCTGTTGTTGTTGTTTTTATTTGTATCATTGTGGCAGTTGTTGTTGGCTTCCAGAGAAAGCATCTGTCGATATGCCGACACCTCCAGCAAGCCCAGTCAGCATAATATTTAATTGCATGATAAGGCTCAGACCATTCTGAAAGTTTTTCAATAAAATAAATCATGAATTCTGAGGTCAATCCTACACAGTTGGATGTCCTGCTTGTTGTCCAAACATTTTATTTTCCTACCTAAAACAGATTTTCAGCCAATTTCTATTAAAATCAGAGACAAATTTAACATCAAACATTACTTGCCAAATAGTTTTTGATTAACTCCAAATAGCTATTATAATCTTGTTCATTTGACAATAATTATTGTGTATTTTAATAATTGCATAGCAAGCCATACATGTATCCTGATGAATGCAACTCTGAGGCTGTGGAAGTGTCAGATAATGGATGAGTGACCATGCTTTGAAAAAGCACTGCAATTAAGGGCAGGGTTAGGCATTCTCGAGAACGCTTGCTAACATCAAGCTCAAATAAAAGCAATATCTCTTCGCAGTCCTCCGCAGCGCCACCCCACACATCAAAACGCATTGTGAAGCAAAACATAGTAACAGCTCTGTTGATGTGAGTGGTGTTCGCCACTTTGTTTATGTTCCTATTTATGGAGCCAAGGCTGTGTAGAACTATCAGAAAAATGTCAACATGCACAGAGAATGGTGATAGCGAGAGGTAGGCACTCTGGTGGGCTGTGTAGAAGTAGCGTACTGGATCATTTTTTCAGCACGCTCAGATTGGTAGGATATAATTTGCGAGGAGATATTTGCTGAATTTGACAGTGTATTTGCTTACCATTAGCTTGCAATAACAGACTAAGGCTGGGACATTGACATTGGCTAAAGCTTATTTTACATAGTCGATATTCCCAAAGTGGCATTTTTATGTCTTGCTTAGGGCGGCCGAACGTCTACATGTATGGATGTAAATAGTGTATTATCTTATCTTATTTCACCGTTAAGGTCATACCAGTATCTTGAGAAGTCCCCCACACTAGACCCTTTCTCCAAAGTGAATTGATCTTTGGCAGATGAGTGATCTGACTGAAATTCATTTAAGAACATCAGTCCAGATCAGACAATATGTAATAAAATATTGTGTAATTACATTAACCAATTATAAAGAGTATACTAATAACCTCTAAATAATAGAAAATTTTACTCACTGTCATTTAGTTACATTGCACTTTATATTTGATTAGCCTACACATAGATTACTTGAACAGAGTCTTCAAAATAGTACACCCAAAGAGTACACAATAGATGTGTATACCCAGGTACAGTATACTTTTTCATTGTGGTGCCTGATTCACCAGACCAGTTTATTTTAGTATGTAGTAAGGTTCGGAAATGCAATAAAACAGTCTACAGTGATTCTTCAATAGTTTGTCATTGGATGTGACTGATTTTCTGGCTGGACTTGCCCATGTGCATGTGATGCATCACGGAGGAGTGATTTTTTGCATGTGTCTAGTTTAACTGGACCTATTTTTCCATTGTCTAGTGTGAGATTTATTTTTGAGGTTGGTTTTCTGACAGAGGGTGTTGTGCAGTCTGCAAAGCACCACATAAAGACCTCTGTGTTGTTGTGTGGGAGGAAAAGACAAGAGGCTGAAGGTTCACCAACATTGCGCCAGGAACATCTGTCAAGTGAGTGTGGGCTGTTGAGTTGACGTTCGGCTAAAGTCCACCACCTTTCATCCTCCTCAATCTCATGCAGTCTCATCTGGCTCAGCCCCATGACAGACACACCCAAGGTGGGCCGCGTGTTGAGCCTGCCTATATCCACATCAGCACCACAGCACAAAAATGCAAACTAAAAGCGAGCTGGCCAAACATGAGTGACAGTAAGACTGCATACATTATACAGGAGTCAGGTACACTACACTGAAAGAGCTTAGCCTTCCAAAGCAGAACACTGTAAACACAATCTTGATGACAGAGCGTCTGGCGTTTTGTTGGCAGGATTGACTCTGTAAGACTGCATCATCTTTATGATACACCTCGCTTCTCTGTTGGAAGGCACCATACGATATAAGATTGGTTGGAATGTTGGTTGTTCTCCCTGCATTACAAGTGAAATATCTCCTTAACATGAAAATGTTAAAACCAGTTCAAATATTTTAATTGCATGTGTGTATTTGCATAAGAAAATATTGTGTGTGTGTTTTGTAAATATTTATAACATAGCTAAACAAATAATAATAAATATCTTTATTTTTATTTTTAGAAAAGTTAGGAATATTTTTTGATAGAATAAATTAGATAATTCATGGGGAAGGCGGGGGGGGCTTTGATGAACAAGTGACATCATTTTAAGAAGTGGCAAGAGATATGATTTACACTCCATGCACCATAATAATGTAAGTAAAGAAATCTATAATACTAAATAAGATTACACACAAGAGATAAAACTGCAAATACAGTGTCTCCCTGACTCATTCAGCTGACCTCATGTTAGTCGTTCCAGCTACTCTATCACCTGCTGTGGCCCTATGTGTGAGTGGAGCACAAGGCACCTTATGATTCAATAGAGCACATGCGTTGGATTTCATTCAACAGTATATAAACACAGTGATGCTCAGGCAGTGAAACTAAATAAAAGCACTAACTGAAAAACTAACGAAAATGTTATTCTCTCATTGTTTGGAAGAGCACAGTGTGTGTCTACACGTGTGTGTGTGTTTATGGATGTGTAATTTGGAGACATGTTGGAGAATTAACTTAATTCTTGCTTACTGTAAGTATTCAGCAGGGTACTTTATTGTGGATGTGGTTCCTCGGCTAAACAGCAGGTGGCAGTGAAATATTGTTTAACTTATTTATTTACACTAGCATACAATCTCAAATGAGTTCTTAGAGGTTACAAGCGGTGTAAAATAAAAATGTGTATCTTACAGTATGTGTGTGCAGGTCCTCATTTAAATTGATTTAATGTATTTGGGATGGCACGTTACTGCTGGCCACACACACACACACAGGTATATACAGTACATGCAAGTCGGTATAAATTCTATAGCGTGATGGATCACAGCAGTCAAAACTGTTAAATTCACATTTGCCATTATGTACAGATACATTTTGCATACGTATACCAACAGTTCACTATTAGCAATAATCCATTCATTAGGCTACACTTTGTAAATACCACACAACATTGTGCCATGACTACTGTGTAACTAGATATGGCATGGATATGATTAACCAGGCAACTTGAAAAATGGGGGCCTCATCTCATCAAGAACAACATATGGCTGCAACAAAACTCAATTGCAGACCTTATATAATAGACCACACTAAGACTCTATCATGTACAAGGGTAGTGACAGTCTCTGGCCACTGGGTGGCAGAGCAAGGTAAACTTGATAGGAACTCCAGAGTTGATGAGAAGTGTGGAGCCCTGCTCTGCCCATTCATGTGAAAAGTTGTATTATGCTGATTAGAAACAAAACGCGTATTCTCCTCAGATGTTATGCATGTTTACACTAGATATAGAAATACCCTGCTAAGCACAGTTTTACAGTGATACTAGATCTTACATCTTCAATCAATTAATGAATGTAATAATAAAGATAGATGACACACCAGAGCCATCAAGGCTGATTTTGGCACTAACTTTCTGAACAACAGCACAAAGTGCTTACATCCTCTCTCCTGGAGTCTTATTGGCATAGGACAACATGTACATAACTTCAAATAAAGCTCAAGGCAGAAGAAGAAACCAGTGTGAAGGGTGGATGAGATCAGACCAGGAAATGGAGAGAAAGGCAGAGAGTGATGATAAAGAACATTGTTTCCCGCTTCATTAATCTTGCCTCCAAGGGCCTCTATTGTGTGTGTGTGTGTGTGTGTGTGTGTGTGTGTGTGTGTGACTGTTAGCGTAGACCAGAAACATATATAATGGGGGTTGTGTGGGTCTAAAGGATTGCGTTCATGAGAGCAAGCGTCTTTATTTACCACTGTGAATATGTTTTCTATATACATGTGCTGCATATCATTGTATGTAGGCCTGTCTCCACACTGACTCCACAGCTCATTCAAGGCCACCAGGAGGTGGTGGGGAGATCCAGATTGGCGACATACCCTGCTGGGTATCTCGATGGTCACGATCTCCTCTCAGCTGACAGCGCCAGCAAACTCCGCATGTTAACATGACAAAGTACTGTATAGCTGCTGGGGATATCAGCTTTATTTGGAAAATATTCATTTTGCATTGCTTGTGTTATTATAATTGTTGTTCCCAAACCCCACCATTAACTGATATTTGCCAGTATGATTGCCTGTAAACTGACAGCACACCAATATGAATGAAAACATTGCAGTAAACAGTGACAATGCTTTTCGGCTACAGTAAGGGGAAGTCTGTTATTTTTTTTGACTGTGCAGCTAATGTCAAGTGATTGTATGAATCTGTAATAAATATACCGAACATAATCTGATTAGTAATAAACGTCCGTCTAAAAACACTTAATTTAACATAAAGACATAACAAATATATTGATTCAATCAACAGTGCAGACATTAATAGCGATCAAATAACCAAGGGGAAGATTTGTCTTTACCAATATTGCATTTAATAAAATATGTGGAATACGTGAAGCGAGTAGCAGTGTGTGTGTCTACATCATGTTTGTGTCTGATGAACATGGAGGGTGTTTGTTGAAGAGAGGCGGAAACATTTGTGCGTGACTCTGTAGGGACGTATACAGCTAGTGCTGTTGTAGCGTGTAACATCTGTTTCAGATTCAGACTAACAGAATGCTATTTTATAGAGTTTTAAAAAGTTGGCTGGGATGTGATACTGTAACAAGTAGTAGTACTCGTACAAAACATGTCGGTTTCAATGTCTGGTTATAAGCATATCTGGAAGACTGTCATAGGGAGGGCTGTATAAATATGGGATATCCCAAAAAAAATATTTTTAAGGCATTAGGACTGGTCTTAACATGACACAAATGCGTGATTACTATCATAGGTTTGCCATTTGATTCATTGTGTTTACATAGTGTAGTTACCGGAAAATCACAAATTTTCTTAATAATATGGTAATGTCACTCAAGCAGATATAATTGAGCAGTTATTGTTCCAGAGAAAGTAGTAAAAGCTTTTAGCTGATTTAGAAAAGACCATTGTTACTGACTTGCTCTTCAAGTGTGTGGTATAGCTGTGAGAAATCTAAAGGTAGATAGAAGGTTCCGATCACACAGTCTATGCTACGGCGTGACTGGCATGTATGCAACGTCATCTGGTTCAAAAACACGCAAAATCAACGTGTTTTGTAAAGGTGCTTTTATTGTCATATACACATGTCGTGAAGTCGATGCTCTGCATTTAACCCATCCCTCAAGGGAGCAGTGGGCAGCCGCTGTGCAGCGACTAGCTCCAGATTGGAGCCAGTGTCACTGGTGGGAGATTAAACCTAACATGTTTTATGATAGTGGGGGAAACCGGAGCCGGATGTTGTCAACATGCATTATACATGTTGTCTACGTGGTGTTTACGTGCCCTTTTCTGGCGCCGCGCTTCACGTTTTTCTAGTGTTTTTCAGACGCGCATAAAAAATAAAATATTTTCAACTTTTCAGCACTAGGCACGGAGTCACACTGTTCGTCAATATGACAGTTGGCACAGGCAGCCATTCTCTTCGGCACAAGCAGTCCATCTCTGTGTGAACGGGGGTTTATCAAAGCGCTTTTGAAGCGGTCGTGCCTTTAGCAATGTCTGTGTGATCGCGGCCTAAAGGTGTCTTTATTTACCATCTTTCTAACAGGAATGTACGTGCGTTGTGAAAATTCAGTTATGAAGACTACTGTACTTGCTTACACTTGCTGGGTGTATTGCATTCCCCCACCCTTATTCAAGCTCAATCAACCAAAGATGCACACGTCACCAGGAAACAATCTCCTTATTGATCCTCTACTGTATAGTAAGCTACATTATCTGTGTCACTCCAGAACCTACATTTTGCATTTCCTCTGCCACCACATCTCCACCAGTATCAAAGGACTCTGTCTTCAGTACTGCCAATGTTAAGTCTGGAGTCTGGAGAGGGGATCCATCTGGCCTTGTTTTTTATGCTTCTATTTTACATTATTAACAGAGTCCTAATGCCAAAGCACTTTAGTAAAATAAATCTCAAATTCTTTAACAATTTAGATTAACTGTGTTGTGGTATATATTTCAAAGAACAGCTCAAAGTGGCTTCTTATCTCAGAAGGAAGTCAGAACAAGATAATAGATCTCTAAAACCCCTTAATTTCTCCAGCGGAGACATCTGCTCCTGTAATGAACCCAATATACAAACATACATAATTCAACCAGCCAGCCAGTTCTGTAATGAATGGGAATGGAAAAAATGTGAAAGAAAACAGAGAACTCAATAACAAATGCCACAAAAAATGATTAAGAGTTGCATTTAGATATAATAGTCTTATTTACAGTAATTTGTTAGGCAACTTGTGTTTTGTGTGTAAAGACAGTAAGCTATCAGCAGGGAGGATAAATATATTGTCATTTGTCAACACAACATATTATGTTGTGTTATTAAGAAACACTACCAAGAAAAACATTAGCAGGCTAACGTGTATGAGCTACTGTATGAGGCTATAAGACGCACATAAAAAAAAGAAACAATTATGCACCATTACAGCCTGGCAAACAAACCCAATCATCATACACAGCCATACACAAAGCTCTACAATACATCATACTCATACTGTACATTCTCAAATTAAGAAACAACTTGGCAAATTAGCAGCCTCATCTGGCCATGAGGTTTATGTCCTTTAGAGTTGATGTAATGCACAATGTAATGCTTCAGCAGAATGTGTTGCTTTAGCTGCAGACATTACTTAAGGCTTAGTTTTGTAAGAGAACTGTCCCTTCACTGTGCTTGCGTTTTCCCCTTGGGTAGGCCTATTCAATTAGCGGCCCTTGGGCCAAATGCGGCCAATGAGGAGATTGCAACCTTGACCACTATGCATATAGTTCAATATACTGTATAACCACTATACGAATTAGTTATTATTAAATGTTCTACAGCCACATCATGATATAGCCTGCATGTAAATGTAATGTAGTAGTCCAGATCTTTGCAAGCTGGTTGCATATGGGCATGACTGCTATTTTTATTTTTTTGTGCAAATGCCCATATGCCAGAGAGATTTGGAATTAGCGGCATCCTATAATTCTATAGGAAACCTTTGCAATTGACTTGACATATTGAACATTAACTAAGCTGCAGGGTGGATGCTCTCATTGTCTCGCTCTCGTAGAAGCTCATATAGAAGCTCATAATTGCCAAAAAATGTGTCCCACCTATAGTTTTTGTTGTTAAAATCTGGCCCACTTGAATAGCCCTGCCCTAGGATATACCTGTAACATGGTGTAGTAGACTACCGACAAATCCAAGGGGTGTCATTCAGAATTCAGGAGTATGGGATGTATTCCCTTTGATGTAATTGAACGTTTTTTGTACTCACTCAATGTCATGAGTCCTTTTACATACATTTTCACCAATGTTTCCTCCAAAAATGTGAGCTAGCTAACACTAGTTTCTTTGTGAGGATGCAAGTGAACATAAAGAAAAAAAAATGCATAATCTTAAAGGAGTCATATGCATATTGTTTAAAGTCATGACATGCTTCATGTCTGCATTTTCACTGCATGATATAAGAATTTTCCCCAAATTCCCATTTGGAATTACCACTTGGAGGTGGATGTGAAAACCTTTGTCTTCACCAATCAAGAGGGGGCATTTCTGTGATGTGCAAACTGAATGTACAGTATCCTAATTTATGAGAGAAAAATGAGAGAGAGACAGCGAGAGAGAGAGAGAGGGGGGAGGGGGGGACAAAGAGGCAAAAGGGACAGATGACGACAGATATTTCAGACAGATGGCTGCAGAGAGAGATAAGAGATGAGAGAGAAAGAGAAAGAAGAGAGAGAGAAGGGCCACTGCAGAGTGAAAAGCAGACATAGAAGTAGGGCAGGAGAGAGGGATGAATTATGCATGGGTGTGGTTACAGGCCACAAGGAAGACAATCTGGGCAGAGGGAGATGTAAAAGCGATACAAGCTCCACTTATCTCTACACTGACCTTCTTCCTGGCTAAAACATCCACAAAGACGCCAACACTGGCAGCGAACAGAAGGCCTCTTAAGACCTCATTAACACATTTCAAACACATGCAATGCCACACTTTGTTGGAACGTAAAGTGAGAGTGAACTTTAATAAAACACTTATAGTTTTGTAACCTCAATATTATTACAATATCAATATTGAAGCTAACCAAAAGCCTGTTCGCCAAGTCGGCATTCGTAGAATGAGGACTGCAATTCACTCATCTGATCATACATACACAGAGAACGGTAGGCAAACAAAATGGGAGTAGATGTGTATTTGACAAAAAGTGTATTTGATGTCACGCTACATCGTGGTGAGGACCCAAACGCAATACTCGAGAACAATGTTTATGAATTCAAAAAAGAAACGACATGAACACGGTGAACAACACACATATTAACAGGTACATTTACAATGACCGACAAAGACAAAAGACACACAAGGGTTTATGTACAGGAAGACAAGACAGACCATTGGACAACATCAACGAGGAACAGGTGCACATCAGACAGATGTACTCAGACACAGGTGGAACTATCGAGGCTGGCCACTCAGGGCAGGGAGTGAGAGGAACACCGGCCTGACACAAGGTAAACACAAAGCAAGACAGGACTAGAACAGAATGGGGGTCACGAGACATTACACTAGAATACGCCTACTAAACTATTCAGACTGTTATGTTATGTCCATAAGTGTTATCGTTCCAAATATTAATTATCATTAAAACCGTGTTTGATTACCATGCTGAAAAAGGGATGCATGCGACTCTCTGGCTCCGCCATGTCCGTGTTTGCTTTGTGTCCGTTTCACTTATGATGTTCGGCAGGCTGAAGGAGTGTTACTGCTTTGTTAAAACAATGCACAGGGGGTAGACGGTTCATTTTACGTCTCGTGTTTTTACAGACATGCAATGCTAGTCTACATAGCCCACTGTAGCATAGGCTTACTAATAAAAGAGTTTGCTTTGTTTATATCCCACAGGCCCAGCACATTCAATCGATCCTATAGTATCAGCCTTTTCTGTCCATTAGCACTACGTCACATAAGTATAGGCTCTGCGAGACAACCTAATATAGCCTAGGCTACTGTATGTAACTTGGATGCTCCCGAGTATGTTCTAATTTGTCATAATAGTAGGCTATGTTGATAGCTCATGGTTCATGTTGGACGTTGTCACGCATCCCAACCTGCTGGAACTCATTTCCGGAAGACATCTGTGTCCGTCCACGATGGCACAACCCCTTTCCCCACCCCGAGGTGACGTCTTTGTGCGTCCACTAGCACTCCCGGAACTTCGGGGGAGAGTTGGGATGTCTAACATGATTCTACACATAATTGAACTGTCCTAAAACATGCAGAAGAAGTTAATAGCCTACTGCACAATCAATGAATCAGTACCATAATGAAGACACACCGACTTTGTCCTCATAGGGACACTGCGTAAGTGCGCGATTATTTATTGTTACAAAGAAACTATTTATAAAACATTAGATCATTTATAGAATGCAACATTTTGCCTACATGCTGATAATAAAGCTTTTACTGCATTGTGTCTGTAACCTAATCATTTTAATGTCTACATAAGCTTCTAAATCTACCCAAGATATGTTTTGTTAAATGCAGAGCAAGACCTGTAACTTTATTTTAATACAGCTGGTATAATTTAATTCATGGGACATAATTTATATATACAAATACGGCCATGATCACGGCAAAATAAACTGTGATTTGTGTGCCCACTACTACGGGTCCATGCTTGCCTACATTGGCTATATTACTGTCTTCTTCTGTAGAGTTTTACAGGTTGGGATCCAAAGCAGTTATGCTTATGGCACCCAAATGGTTAGTGGCTCTGCACTGAACCAGATTAAATAAAGCTACAACAGTCAACAGTCAACTGACCAAATCTATACAAGGAAGGCATTGCTAGATCAGATTGTCCGAATCCCCTCGTATGTCTTCAGACCTCTCTTGCAGAAAGAGAAAAATAATTTGGAGAGACAGCTAAGTTCCTCTAAGTGGCTCAGACAGTCAAACAGGTTGCTTCAGATGTCTTATCTGAGTGTCTTTCAATAGTCTATCCTAATAAGGGAGGGGAGAGAGATGGAGAAGAATTTGATACACCTCACTATTTGCAACCTGGCCATTTATAGGGCCCATCTCCTCTTGGAACTACAGAATGTGCTTTTGAATGTCCATGAGTCTTTAAATGTGCATATACTCCTACAGTAGAAAGATGCAGGATTTAAGAAAATCCATTTGACTCCAGAAGGCCCAGTGGAGGTCTATTCCCAAGATAATGTAACTCTCATTGTCTGCACTAGAACAAACACATACAGTTGACAATACAAAAAGCAATATTTGAAAGAATAGATTGGCGGGGGAGTAAAATAGAAAACTGATTTGATTTGTTAACCTCCAAAAGAATAGCTAACTTCTTATCTGTTTATAGCTCTGAAATGGACAAACGGGTGACTTCATTCAGGACTATTCTTGCCTATTTAAAAGCAGGGCTTTTAACATACTGAAACATGGTGAGCACTTCATCAGAAATCACTCTTAAATATATATGAATATATATATGAATGAAAATTAAAATAGTACACTGTGAGGGGTCAAGGTGAGTGCAGGTGCAAGTGAGGTAGCCGAGACAGTAGTTTATGGCCGTCAACAAACTTATGCTCGAGGGGTTTAATAAACAAGGAATCTGCATTTGCAGTAACCTAGCACAAGACAAGCAATCACGGACACAGTGTATATAGCCGTGTATATAGACACATATGTATACATACACATATGTACACATATATTGTATATATGTACAGTATGTGTGTGTATGTATGTATATTAATAATATTATTTTAATGTATTTATTTTGTTATTAATGAATATTACACTCCTGTGGCTTTAGGGAGGGGTGGATAGGGTTATGTTTGTAATATACGATTCATTATGTAAGGCACGCTGTAAATGCTGTTTTGGATCATCATAGTTCTACCAGAAAAAATGTATATATATATATATACAGTATATATATATATATATATATATATATATATACTGTATATATATATATTTAACATTATATAGATATTTTACATAAAAATATTAAAACCAGTTAAAGGTAGTCAGTGATTGCAACACAATACACTTAGTGAAGTTAAGCAAATATCTG
>JAODTR010047618.1:0-18661 GCA_025399935.1 Amblyopsis rosae | reverse complement strand
TTTATATATATATATATATATATATATATATATATATATATATATATATATTCCACCACATAAGATAATGTATATACATGTGTGCGCGTACATGTGGGAGTGTGTGCGTGTATCGTATCATATCGCCTTTTAAAGATGCGCTCAAAGAGAAGACGACGTCGCGCCTCATACATGAACTTTGAACCAGGGGTGAAGAAACAGCGGGGGTCCTCACCGAATCTCAGCACGTGCGGCATCCCGTGGGGGCACGAGAACTGTAGCAGCAGCAGAACCGTCCTGAGCACGCGGCTGACGGGCGTCTTCATCGTGTGCTCACACGCACACGCCGTGCGTTATTCCCTGGGTCGGTACGTATCGGTAAAGCACTGTATATTCCCCGAATGGCTGCGGTACGCTTAGCACTGCTAGCGAGCACGGGATCACGGCATGGTCCAGCCGGACAGGTCGGTCGGTGCTTCCCGGGTCCGTCCGCCCGCTCTGCGCCTGCAGATCACTGCGCCAAGGAGCGGGGCAGTCGGGCTGCAGGCGGTAAGTCCATGTCAGACCGGTCGACGCTCAAAGGTCCATCCAGCGGACTGCCTGGAACACACGCCCACCCACACGCACACACAAGCACACACACACGCACACAAACACACACGCACGGAGAAAGGACAAGGGTTTAAATATCCGCTCCGAGACTCATCAGAATGCACGAATCGCCTCTGCCGCACCGCCTCGCACATCGCAGCTTCTGACATGAAGCCAGGAGTGGGCCGCGGTGAGGAGAGATTGGGAATATTTCTGGGGTCGTCTATTGCTGGCCGTACTCCCCCAGACAAAACTCTCATATGTCTTGCCCGCGTGTGTCGAGAGCTCTCGCACACTTGCTCACAGCATTGTGGGTCCGGTTCGGTGCGCTGAACTGTAAAATCATATTAGTTTACATATTGCTTATGATGACGGTAGCCTAACCGCTCAACATGGCATTCGAGTGAGTGTGTGTGTGTGTGTGTGTGTGTGTGTGTGTGCGTGTGTGTGTGTGTGTGTGTGTCAGTGTGTGTGTGTGTGTGTGTGTGTGCACCCGCACGCGCCCAGGGGTCTGCTTCGGGGAAGATGAATGCTGTCTTGTTTCTAAGATCTATAACCTACATGCAGGCTACACGACGTGTATGCGCAAATGTGGCTTCTTTTTCTTATTTCAATGTATTACTGTCCCATCAACAAAGATGAACTAACGTTAACGTGAACCTTAAACGTTGATAGATAACGCACTGCGCTACAAACGCAACATGCTACAAATAAGTAGCCATATAGGCCTGAATTGTGTGCATCAACAAAATGTCACATTTGCAAATATATGATTTGACAGTCCTTATATCCATGTAAGCATATGTGACATACTGTGTGAAATTATTGAGCAATTAAAACTAAAATATATCAAATAACTCAATATATGTTTCGCTCTACTTAATCACATATATGTATATGCGTTGTCCTCAGCCCTAACTGGGACATCTGTAAGCTTTTCTTTCAAATATATGTACATAATGCTGTAAATTATCCTTGTGGATTGTATTTAGTTAGGCTATATCTGGTTTCCCAGGAGGCCAGCTTTCATCTGCATGGTAGGCTATTCGTGTCTACATCGTTCCTATTCGGGCCTCGGCATTTCTCCTATAAAGGAACGTTGTAATATACCCCATACCATTTACAGACACACTCCGTTGCATAGGCTATACCTTACATTTAGGCTACATCACCATATAAGTGCAAGTGATCAAAGAGGTTATGTATTTATTTTGTGTTACTGTAATCGTGACCTTTTTCAGGCGGCAACTAGCGGTTTCAGCACCACGGACAGCGATATGCTACAGACTTTGGTCCGCCTCGCCTGTATGAAACTATTAGATCTGAAATATTTGCGTTGTTTGTTGCCGTTTATTAAAGCACGCGACGTGATGTAATTTCAAAACAGCGTCAGTATTATTAGATATGATCACTGTTTTATGTGATGTATCATGATTTCCATTACTATTTAGGTAACCTATAGGCATCTCATTGCCATTTCGGCATGGAATTCATATATTGCAAAATGCGACAAATGGAATTCCTGATCATGCTCTGATCATGATCATGATCTGATTTTGAAAATCTTAACCATCGCTTTTGAAATTAGTTTGACTAATGATTGATTATATGGTCTATATGGTATTTAAAATAGCATATAACAAATAAGAATGTATGCATTTGTGTAATATTCATATCACAAATCTGATAACAATTTCTTTGAAAACCATATATTGCAGAAACTTCGTAATCAATGTAAAAAAAGTGCATTAAGCCTATTTTGCGACAGAAATGTTTCAAGTACATAACATATTCCACAGAATAGAAACAGCATCAACAACGCTGCAGTAAGCACACGAGATTGGTGTTAAATGGAGCTTTCCTCGCCACTGGAATGCGTCCAGATAAATAACTCATTTATCTTATTGCTCGTTTTAAATCGACTATTTGGACATTATCTGTGGAAACCATTAATAAAAACACGCCACACTTTCTAGTCGCTAATGCAGACTTTTGACCGCGTTACACACTCGCTCAGAGACGACAAAGTTCCTTTCTGGATTGAATCCCTGGGAATGTTCGTCATCCGCTGTGATTCTACATCGTGTGCGTTTCTCCCCTGCGTTGGAACTATCATCTATGGATGATTCACAAAGCGGATCACGCGATGACAGCTAAGCAGATGTGGATGGAGACATTTAATAACCCGTAATGTCTCCTCGGCACGCAACACGCGCCTCAAACAGATGTCTGCCAAATATGTACGGTGCCAAGTCTCTAAACGCTATATTAACCAACAGAGTCGTAACCTTTTTACAAGAGGCGTTTACATTACCGCAGCTGAACAGCGCGTTCCTCCGCATACCAATGCAAAGCTCCGGTAAACTTTGAGCCAGCGAAGCGGCGTAAAAAAGAGCCACTTTCCGTGCGTGTGAACGGGAGATCTATGGCTTTGGCGAGACGTCCTTGTCAGCGCTATCTCACCTGTCTGAGGTTGTCTAACACCGCTAACGGGTATGTCACTGAGGCTGAAACGGAGAAAAAAAAAAAAGAAAGAAAGAAAAAGAAACGCACAATGGAACGACAGTTAAGCATAAACGTAAGCTTACCTCAAGGATCAGATCAGCGAGCGCGGACGGAAGGATCTCAGGAGCACAACCAAGTCTTTCATTTGTTCCTGCCAACGACTCGGTTCCTTACACCCGCTCCTCGCTGCGCTAGCGCTCCGGCCGTGGGGGAGACACGCCTCCTGTCGGACGGTGCGACGCACTGCTTAAAGCAACAGGAGGGACAAATACCGGACTGCGTGCCGTGCGCGGACCTGCCCGGAGGTATTTGTCCGGGTGTCCGGTCCCAGTAACGAGCGTTATACATCTTTTTTTTAAATATATATCATACATTAAAATGTCTGCAATAGGCCTATACGTACAGGATACGAATAAACTCCATTGTAAACATTTTCTTTTTATGTATTTTGTCAGTGAGGACTACTGCATGTATTAGGCTTTTCTGTCGTGTGATACATGCGCGCGTGTGCATGTGTGTGCATGTGTGTGTGTGTGTGTGTGTTTGTGTGTTTGTGGCAAGTAAAAAGCGACACATTGGTAGTGCATATTAGACAACATACCGATAAGATTTTTTTAAATTATTGCTTTATTTGATGATTTATTTTGCATTTACAGTAAATGGCCAGTTTCAAGGGCAGTATGGGTGCCGAGAAGGGGTGGGTGATGGTGTGTGTGTTTGTGTGTCTGTGTGCGTGCGTGTGTGTGTGTGTGTGTGTGTGTGTCTGTGTGTTTGTGTGTGCATGTATGTCTGTGTGTGTGCGTGTGTGTGTGTGTGTGTGTGCCTGCGTGCGTGTGTGTGCGTGTGTGTGTGTGCGTGTGCGTGCGTGCGTGTGTGCGTGTGTGTCCAGAGAGCAGCTGACAGTGAAAGAGGTCTTTGATTGCAGCCCTACGGCCCTCTGCCTCCAGCACAGCATAGGCAGTGGAAGTGTGGGGTTAAATAAATAGTCAATGACGTCTGTGACCCCACTGCCTCTGTGTGCGTGTGTGCATGTGTGTGCGTGTGTGCGTTTTACTGTATGTCTGTGTATGTGTGCGTGTGTGTGTATGTTTGTGTTTGCGTTTGTATGTATGTGTGTGTGTGTTTGTGCATATGCACTGTATGTGTGCGTGCGTGTGTGCGTTTTACTGTATGTCTGTGTATGTGCATGTGTGCGTGTGTACGTTTGTGTGTGCGTTTGTATGTATGTATGTATGTGTGTGTGTGTGTGTGTGTGTGTGTGTGTGTGTGTGTGTGTGTGTGCGCGCGAGTGTTTTACAGAACAGCAGCCTTGTGAATGTGCTGTTCAGTATTCGTATGTGCAATATGTTCAAAGGTTGTGAAATTATTTATAGCTATTTGAAGCATTTTTAATAAATGATAATTGTCGCCTACACTATAGTTCTCTCTTTTGGTACAGGAGTGTATTTTAGTGTGTGTTGAAACCGAGTTTGTGTGTGTGTGTGTGTGTGTGTGTGTCTGTTTGGTAAGGACTCTTGTTTCATGGAGCTGCACATGGAAAAGCTATCAGGTGTCAAACTTAAAAGGGGTGATTTTTAATATATTCTGTTTCACGTGCAGTTAGCCCACAGTGCTGTCAAAGTGCTCAAATAATTGCTGGTAAAATTTTCAGTTATTGTGTTTTGAGTGCAAAACATTGGCCCTAGCATTTGCTGATGTTTAAAAGGCCTTTTTTACGTTTTAAAACATACATAGATATTGGTTTAGATGTTATTAATTCAATTCCAAAACAAAATTATATACATGTACAGTACAAATTGTATGATAATATATACTGGGATTTATCTATCTATCTATCTATCTATCTATCTATCTATCTATCTATCTGTCTGTCTGTCTGGCTGTCTGTCTGTCTATCTCTCTATCCATTTATATATACCCTAACCCAAAAACAGGTGTACACAGCAAGACATACTGTATATACTAAATATGTAAAATACAACAATGAAAATATATGTTTATATTCTCATTTTCCAGTGCAGGCCATTACGTATTTTAAGTCATAAGTCTCTCTCTCTCTCCCTATCCCTCTCCTCCAGTATCTCTCTCTTTCTCTCCCTATCCCTCCCCCCATCCACAGAATTCCATCATGTCCTCTCAGCCGCTCTCTCAGACCCCTTCCCAAAATAATTACGTCAAATTGCAGGTTGTAAAGAAACACACCTATGTTGTTGTTGATTGCAGACAGAAGTCCCGCCGGATTGTACTGTGTCATTCCAGTGCCACAGCCCCCTAATTCAGAGCCAATCAGCGGAGGAAGGCATTCCACCCGACGGTCCGAACACAAACCTCTCAAGACTCTTCGTCTGGCTTGATCACGCCTGGTGGTTTATAGACTAGACCTTATTTGAAAATCATCAGAATGAAAATCATCAGAAGGTCAGGCTCTGTTAGTTTCAATTATCTGTTGTGTTGTGTGGTGTTGTGTGGTAGTACATGTGGTCGCACTGATTACATCAACACATTGTCATTCTCTGGCTGAATATCATTCATTTAAAATGACTACAGAGGTTACAGTGCCACTGTGTTATATTGCGTGGCTTGCTTTGCTTTATGGCGAAGTTATTGCTAGGTGAGTAGTAAGAGAGATGTACTGGCTGTAGGTGAGATCTTCTGGCTGTAGGTGAGATCTTCTGGCTGTAGGAGAGATGTACTGGCTGTAGGTGAGATGTACTCACTGTATGTGAGATCTTCTGGCTGTAGGTGAGACCTTCTGGCTGTAGGAGAGATGTACTGGCTGTAGGTAAGAGACTGGCATTAGGTGAGATCTTCTGGCTGTAGGTGAGACCTACTGGCTGTAGGAGAGATGTACTGTCTGTAGGTGAGACCTTCTGGCTGTAGGAGAGATGTACTGGCTGTAGGTGAGACCTTCTGGCTGTTGGTGAGACCTTCTGGCTGTAGGTGAGATGTACTGGCTGTAGGAGAGATGCACGTGCTGTAGGAGAGATGCACTGGCTGTAGGAGATATCTTCTGGCTGTAGGTGAGATGTACTGGCTGTAGGAGAAATGTACTGGCTGTAGGTGAGATGTACTGGCTGTAGGAGAGATGCACGTGCTGTAGGAGAGATGTACTGGCTGTAGGAGATATCTTCTGGCTGTAGGTGAGATGTACTGGCTGTAGGAGAAATGTACTGGCTGTAGGTGAGATCTTCTGGCTGTAGGTGAGATGTACTAGCTGTAGGTAAGAGACTGGCATTAGGTGAGATCTTCTGGCTGTAGCTGAGATCTT
This sequence comes from Amblyopsis rosae, assembly GCA_025399935.1. Classification (NCBI taxonomy): domain Eukaryota; kingdom Metazoa; phylum Chordata; class Actinopteri; order Percopsiformes; family Amblyopsidae; genus Amblyopsis; species Amblyopsis rosae. The sequence goes on along the minus strand of JAODTR010047618.1, from coordinate 12,318 downwards.
CTGGCTGTAGGAGAGATGTACTATCTGTAGGTGAGATGTACTATCTGTAGGTGAGATGTACTGGCTGTAGGTGAGATCTTCTGGCTGTAGGTGAGATGTACTAGCTGTAGGTAAGAGACTGGCATTAGGTGAGATCTTCTGGCTGTAGCTGAGATCTTCTGGCTGTAGGAGAGATGTACTATCTGTAGGTGAGATGTACTATCTGTAGGTGAGATGTACTGGCTGTAGGTGAGATCTTCTGGCTGTAGGTGAGATGTACTGGCTGTAGAAGAGCTGCTCTCCAGTGCAGGCAGTCATAATGAGAGGACAAAGCCTTGCGTCAGCTCACTAAATACCAGGCCAGATCAGCCTAGAGTTGTTCCCGTCTCCTTATAGGACCCATGATGGAGAGGTGAAAGGATCAGGGACACCTTGAAGGAAAAAAATAATAAAGGAGAGAATAATATATTATACAGCACATAATGTGTCAGAACTACCCATCTGACTCTCCCCCCTTATCTGTAAAGAATCAGAGGTTGTCGCTGATCTATAATTAGTTGAACCTGACACTAATTAGAAATGCTGTTTGCTCTGCCACTTTAGATTAGAGTGAATGGAATAGTTCCCTTAATGCGGTCGCCATGCCAATGTGAAGTGGGCGGGGAATACATGCTTTCCACAATCCCATCTTGAATCCATCCAGATAGCTCCTTTGGGGATGTGATAATTGACACGTTTACAGTATCTTCTTGGTCAGGTTAAGGGTTAAGGATATGTTTATTTACATGTATGTATAAAGCGATATGTATAGTGTAAAATAATGCAGTGAAATACATATTTTATTTGGATTGCTTTACTAAATAAGGTTAATTGACTACAAATATTTATTTTAAAGTCTCCAACCTCAAGATTTATGGATTGGATTATTGACAAATGCTCATTGGAAGAATTCCCATAGCCAATTTGCATTAAGGAAGGTCTTAAATCCACTGCCATGTAGCCTGTGTTAGGTCTGTACAGTACATGTCATTGCAGACATCATGCACAAGAGCTAACAAAGTAAAATAATCTTTGCTATTTGGATGTAAGGCTTCTGTTAGCCTGCATTAAGTTTGCTTTTATAGAAGTGTTAAACACACTTCCTTTAAGACAAAATGTTTCAGACATTCTTAGGACGCACTATTCTTTGAGATACTGTGTATACAGGTCACAATATAGAGAATTTATGAGGCTTTTATGATGGACACAAAACATCACATTTAGATAGTCAATTAACAGAAACAAAAGCATTAAAGTAAATAATAAAAAAACTAAAATGTTAACACTAGAACTACCAAGAGGGCCATACAATTTATCTACTGTATGTTGAAATAAAGCCCATGTAACTATAAGGCCCTGACTTTTCCTAATTTTGTGTATATTTTATTTAAAAGTTTTTATTTTATACAAATTACAAAACAAAAACAAATTATGAGTATTTTTTTACATACAGTAGAATGACCATAAGCGCTCAAACATCATTTAAATAATCAATAACATTTCTAAGAATAAATTGACCTGCAATGTTAGGATAGGTAATAATACATTTATATTGATTGTTTAAATGACATGCAAAGCATGTTTGAGCGGTCAGAATTACCGCTTATGGCCATTCTTAGTTATAGTATTCCAGTTGTGCTGGTAGCAGAAGGAACCAGGGGTGTGCGAGGCTGTCGGCCGTTAGACCAGCTGCACCATGATCCCAGATCACCACGCCACCGAGTAATATACCACAACCTTTATAAAAATGTCAGAAAATAACAGCTTTGCGAAGCGTCTTCATTAAGTAAAAAGGTTGACGGAGACCTTTTTTCCCTCTCTCCTCTGTAGGCAGAGCATTATTAGCTTCTGCTGCTCTGGGAGTCCACAGCATCTGCCTCTGCTACTGTCTCCTGGCCTGTTCAGCGAGCTCGTGTTTATTTATTCTTAAAGGCGTAGTCAGCGACTGTGAGCTAATACACTTTTTGGCAGATTCACCAAATATCTTCTCGCAGTCCGCTAGCTTACTGTGCTCTGTGTGCAGTGAACAACCCTGCACTGTAAATAGGAACACAAACAAAGTTGCGAACACTGCACACAACAACATTGCCCTAGCCATCTCAATGCGTTTCCAATGTGTGGGGCGGAGCTTCTGAGGGAGCACCATATGGCATTGAAGGGAGAGGTGTTTTGATATGTTCAAAGTTTAAAGTTAACCGTAAGGGCTGGTTCATAGTCTACACAAGTTACGTGGACGTAGAACACGCATGTCAGTTGGTGCGCTGAGCCTTTTCAGATGAAATGGCAGGCACGCGTTACAAAAAATAGGACAACACGTTTTGCTACGCAAGTACACGTCAAACCCTCCTTGCATAGTTTGACGCATTCGCGTAGCTTGTGTAGACTGTGAACCAAGCGTTCCTGAGAATGGCTGACCTTGCCTCTTAAGCTCTATACATAAAAAGAAAGGCTATTTTATTTATATATTTATTTGATTTGATTTGATAGCGACGATACAATTTACTGTAACGTCGTTCCAGTACAAGCCTGAGACTAATGTGTAGCACTGATGGCCGGTTTCACAGACAGGATTAAGCCTACTCCTAGACTAAGATCCTTTTTCAATGGAGATCTTCATAAAATTTTTGTTTTAGTCTTGGACTAGCCTTAAACCATGTATGTGAAACCGGCCAATAGAGTTTATAGCTATTGCTAATTTTAAACTGTTGTCCCTAGTTGAGGTTTAACCTTTAAGAAAAAAACTGACAGATCAGAGGCCTGTAAATAATAATAAACTTTTTGTATGCAATCTGGAGTCAACGTGCTTAATTGAGGGACAACCTGCCTTGCTATCTAGGCATTACACTAGTTTTAAGACGGGCAGTTGGGCCAAATCTCCTGTTGCATCTGTCAATTTTGACAGTCATTTGACAGACCACTCACGATTTACTAACTTACAAAATGTATTACATTTCTACGATGTGTTAGTTTATATTCACTGCACAATGTGATACATTTCTTTCAATGAATAGTTGCTCATTTTTGTTGCCCTATCGACACCTATTGCAAAGGGGTGTTGTTTGTTTCCATGTGAAATGTAGGCTGTACAGCCCTTTGAGACTGTAATGTGATCAAGGGCTATATAAATAAACTTGTCTTGACTTTAAGGGTTTTGTTTTGAAGTCACGGACTTCAAGAGGAACACAATGGCTTAAATACCAGCACACGAGACAGACCAGTGGATATAACGAGGGTCAAGTGAAACCAATAAGACATGGGGTAGGAACAGAGATGCAAGCAAACATGGAACACAGCACTGCAGGGGACAGTATGATATTCTATAGGACCTCCCCGAGAACGCATTCCCTCTGAGGAGAAGAAACAAAGGGAAATAATACGGTAAATCCGTGGACCTCTCCATCGACCTGCATGGAATGTTGTGTCATTCTGTGTCATATACATAAAGGGTGAGATGTCCCCCACCCCCACCACACCCCTTCCAAAAGTTAAACGTGGATGTGCCGTCCGTTGGAAGCTCTCTGTTCATTCCGGTCTCTCTGGCGATATGGCCAAAGGGACAGATGGAGAGATTTGAGAGCTATAGCTGTGCGTTGTGCCAGACAGACCTGGAAGACAAAGAGAGACAGAAGATATTTAGCGGGGAGAGCAGAATTGCAAGAAAGGGGGATGAGGACGGAGTAGGAAGGGGATTAAAAACCTATTGATCCGCCTCTGCAATCGCCTCTCGCATTATATGAAGCCGTGTTTACATCAGGCTCTAGTGTGGGGAGCCAGTTTGGAGGGTGGGGCATGATTCTAGAAAATAATCGAGCAAACATCTAGCCAACTATCACAGGCGAATCCCCCGCCTTGCCTCTCACCTCCTCCACCCACTTATCTTTTTCTCATTTTCTTTCAAACCTTCTCCTGCATTTTCTCCCATCCTTTTCCATTTCTTTTTTTAGTCCGTGTGCTGAAGTTTAGGGGTTTCTGAGGGCTTCTGCAGACCCCATGCTGCCACAGAACCGTTAGTCTAAGAAAAAGAACGGTGTGTCACCCTCTTATTATATTGTCACGGTCATGCAAACTCTAGCCTGATATTCTTCTGGAAATGAACATTATTTAGCAAGATAATGTTCACATTTTCTTCCATGCCTTAACTACAGTGCAATCACACCAACTGATAAATGCTCTATTCTTTCTGTTGAGGTGCCCACGTCGCTAATCACATTGACCGTGGAAGCACAAAGTCAGCATATCCATCGAATCATATAGCCAGCCTACTTGCATCTGGGACAGCAGCACTGGCTAACTGCGCCAAGATAATTGACGCACGCACTATGTAACTCAATGACCAGAGCATGACGTCAGCCTTATACTGACAAATTTATTGAGAAACGTAACAATGTCAGTCTGGCTGTTTCCAGGTCTTAAGTCTGCTAAGGAGGTTAATGGTTAAAATATTTAAATATAAATATAGTGTAAAGCTTAAAGTAGCCTACAGGGATCCAGTGTATCAGAATTTCAGCACTAGTTGCTTATGTGACTTTGTGCTGAGAAGAAGTTGAGACTAGCATATTTATAAACCAGTGGTTTAGGCAACACGGTGGCCCAGCGGATAGCATTATGGCCTCACAGCCAGAAAGTCCTGGATTTGAACCCCGGTCGTCCCGTGTGGAGTTTGCATGTTCTCCATGTGTCTGCTTGGGTTTCTGCCGGGTACTCCAGTTTCCCACACATCCCCAAAAAACATGTCAGCTTCACTCTCTCCTGCCACTGTCATGTGACCAGAGACACTGGCTATATCTGGAGATGGTCCCCGGGCGCTGCACAGCGGCTGCCCCCTGCTCCCTTGAGGGATGGGATGGGTTAAATGCAGAGAACAAATTTCGCTGTGTGTATGTGACAAGGTCAAAGTTCTTATAGACAAGTTTGACCACTCGGCAGCCATCTTGGTATGGTCAAAGTTCTTATAGACAAGTTTGACCACTCAGCAGCCATCTTGGTATGGTCAAAGTTCTTATAGACAAGTTTGACCACTCAGCAGCCATCTTGGTATGGTCAAAGTCCTTACCAGAGACACCGAAGAGAGAAAAGTGATTATAATAGAATCAGGTCTAAAACATTGAACACAATTGTTTGTGCAGGTACTCTATGTGCACGCGGGTGCGTATTAAGTACTAGTGTGCTGCACTATAAAGATATACGCTGCTCAAAACTGAAGGTTTTAAAATATTTAGAACAAAACAGCTAGATCCTTTACACTATGACTTCATAGCATGTGTTTGTGTGCTGTGAAATAATAGCGCTATCACTGCATAAGTGACAGCACTGTGACACCAAATACATTATTGTAAAATACAACCCTATTAGCAAAACACAGCTGTGGGAGTCAAACCTGAATGTGACATATTTAATCTTATATGAAAAACACATCTTATTTTCAGGACAATACAGATACTGTCTTTCTAAGGGAAGTTTGTGTTTCCACGGTGATTACTTGAGGGAGTTATGCCAGTTGTTTGTTTAATTGGCAGCACCTTTTTGTGTCTGCAGATGGAAACCCACAACAGCAACTGGCGCATGACAGTCGCTACGTGAAACTCTATTAATCTAAAATAAACAAGACCTCTATTCGCTCACTCATACTTTAGAGAACTGTCACACAAAGTGTACACATATTTGAAGGACACAAATAGGATGAAATTGATGGCTTGCTGACTGACAGCTAAATTATGCTGAAATGTAGAACATGCTGAAAAATGCACAGCTCTCCAAGTCATGACAAATTAATCTGAATGCCAAAAAAAAAACAATTTCTGTTGTTTTTCCAGGTATTTGTGTGTTTTTGAAAGCGTCTGTTTGTGTGTGTGCGTTTGCGTATGCGCATGTGTATGTGCGCGTGATAGTGTGTGCTCACGGATGTGTGTGTGTGTTTAGTCCCAACACCCCTGATGTCATTTCCGTCAATGAAAAGCAAAGAGAAGTGCTTATCGTTGAGATAGGTTGTTCAATTTCAGCCTTGTATTGAACAAACCCCGTCAGACAGAATGACCAAGTATCTGCCCCCACCGAGCTGCACACACAAGATGTTCTAGGATGGTCTGGAGACGGATGGTTCTAGTATTTGGCAGTGCCTTCTGTGTTCACAAGATGTCACAAGCCCCCACACCCGCCGACCGCAGATTCATCTAAAAAAAGGATCAAACTTCAACAAACCGTTAAGTCTCAGCAGTAACAATAAGGCAAACTGTAGAACTGATTTCTTAAACACAGAACAAAGATAATTGTTATGTGCCTTTGGTCTAAAAACAAATATTCTACTTGATACAAAACAGTATTATATAGAGTATATTATATATTTTTTAAGTGAGTCAGGAAAAAAGTGTGCTGTGCCACGATTCCTTTGTATGCCCTACATATATAAATATCTAAACATATCGGGTAGGCCCACTATATATTACAATAATAATATGGAGAAGGCAAGCTCCTGTCCTTTAGCTGGAAATGTTGCAGGACTGCGGCAATCCCAATGGTAGTGACTTTTCATAACCCACGAAGAAGAACCCTCTGTTGTCATCAGAGACAATAACATTCAATGATAATACAATTGTATTCATAACCACACATCAACAAAACAGAGCAAAACATTGCATGGACATAAATGGACAAATGAGCACAAATGAAACACATGATTTATTAATCAAATGTATAAAACGGTTAATGTTACATCTGTGTTGAATGGCATTGTAAATACGTTTTTGGGATTTGTTTTGTTTTTTCAATTGTCATGTTACTGTACAACAGCATGATGCAAAGACTTGCAGGGCAGATATAATTCTGTAATGTAGTAGTAACGTAATCAAATAGCGAGATTGTTTGGTTTAAAATCATGACTTAGAGCTGCGTTACTTGATTTAATTTAAAGACTTTCTATTTCTTTTAGGGGATGTAAAATGGGACAAGGATGTAATTGCTTCACATCTAATTGATTATGACTTAGTTTCATGCTTTTCATTTATTGTGGTACTGTAATTGAATGGCGGACATTATGTGTTTAACTGTTGTATGTGGACATTTTAAACTGCCCTCTTGGACAGGATGCTCTTGTAAAAGAGATTTCAATCTCAATGAGTCTTTTACCTGGTTAAATTAAGGTGTATATATCATTATCTGCTCAGGACGCCATCACGCCACGTAGTTTTTGCTGCTATAATAATGTTTGAAATATCGTATGGAACATCTTTAATATATAGCGGGAGCTTTAGCTGAAAGGAGGTGGTGGTTTCTCCACCGCTCCACCTCCAATTGCCCGCATACAGAATGCGTTCCTGCAACCCCCTGGGGAAGCTATTGTGTTTTGTGATGGATGTTGCCGAGTGCAGAACAGCCTGGCTGGTGGCGCCTTAAATCACTCTGTTCATTTAGGTCTGTGTCAAATTGATCACTATGGTTGTAGAAGCACAAACAGCCTCACCTGAGAGGGAATAGGTGGTAAACCTGGTGGTACGCTTATGCAGAACCTGTCAAAGCATACAAAGAAAATGCTAAACACAGTACAATGGAAACACTTCTTCTGTGGTGTTTATTAAAGTGGACATAACCTTGAGTCTGTCTGCAATACAGGTGAAACTATATCGCAATAGACAAATACGGCGCTATTGGGGTCGTTTTAGCAAAAGCCATGATGCCCGCTGACCTGACTGTCATCCATCTGGGGAGCCGTCCATTGACACTGTTTTAGAATGGCTGGCGCTTTCAAGAATAGCTTAGCATGTGATTGGACGAACCTGTGAACCTGCAGAAGCTGTTTGTAACGCAGTCTTGCAGTAGGGAAGTTGAGGGAAGAGTGAAAACATTATTTCCATTGAGAAAAGTCTTTGCTCTTCTAGTAAATTCTAAGAAAACTGATGCTACATTGCGTCATCTACTAACCTCTGTAGGATCCGCCATTGTTGTTTTTAAGATGTTTTCAAGTCACCTTCGTCACACCTAATTTCACCTTGCTGGACAATAAACCAACTAACTAACTAACTAACTAACTAACTTAGAAACTATAGCCAAAGAGCACCACACAAAGCTGTGTCCTATTCACTTATCGGACTTATTGAAAAAGTGTCTGTGCTGGGTAGTGCGAAAGAGGTGGGCTTTATGATATCCACCTTATTCCTAAGCGACCTACTGTATACTGTATGTTCGCCGCCATGACAACCACTTCCGGTCAAGGCTCAGACAGCACAGAGAAGACCGTGAGCTCAGGTTTAATGTGTGCCATGGTTGGCTGTACCAACAATGTAAACAAGTTTGTCTTTTTCTTATTTATAATCAAAGATTTGATAAAAAATAGAGTGCAGTTGTCAGGCATCATATTTTTTTACATTTTTTTATTATTTAGCACCCATTGATTATAATTTGGCTATAATCTGGTTGCTCATTCTGCCATTTGAGGCCAGAAATAGTGGACCATTTCAGTTATTTTTTATCATACTGTATATAGTTTATGGCGTTGAGTCGGGACCATTATCCACAAGGCTCTAGAACTGTACACCAATTTCTGATTTGAGTGTTTTCACAGAGATTTAATGGCATGATTAGGTCTGTTAGTGTTAGTCTGTTAGACAGTGTAATATATGATGGGGATAAATAAAAACAAGTATGTAGACATGAATGCCTCTAAGACTGAAACACCATTCCTACTGGATGCTTGAATATACAGTATCGGTTTAACAAGAGGAAGATTGTGCGAAAGTCTTTTCTTATGTACTGATGTATGCATCTGTAGGTTAAAGGCACAGCAATATCTTTGCAGATTTTTCTTCCTCTTCCTCTCCTCACGCAATAATATTAGATTGTGTTTGAAATTGCTTTTTCAATATTTTAAAATATTGTTCAGCGGAATTAAGTACACCCACGAAGAATTCAATTTGCCAGCTAAAAATGAAAAACATAATGAAAAGAAAAAAAAAGGTTAATAATTCAATGCCCATTCTGTGGAACAAGCAGTCAACCAATTACTGAGAGACCAATTCCGGTTGCTCTCAACTGTTCAGAGAGAACACGTGACATGGCCTGTAGCACACACACATGCATGATCACACACACGAACACACAAACACAAATAGGCTTCTTTTTCTTCCTCTATTGTTGGGAAGCCTCTAGCAGATTGGATGCAGCTTTTCGGGCGGTGAGTTATTAAGATGTGTCCGATTGCGGCTGCGCTGTGGGATAAGGTCTTCACCGAGGAACTCACTTCCCAATGTGAGTAATTAGGCTGTGTTTCCGGTGCTGTGGAGAGACAGGTAGCAAGTAGCAAGCATCTTGGAGGAGCATTAGCAGTGTGCTGAGCGGGGTCCTGACGGAAACAAATGGCCCTGCGCGCCACAGAAGATAGCAAGAGGCTTTTCATTGTTTCTTGCTGCGAGTGCTATAGGAGTCGAGACTCAGCTCGCCTCAACTCTTACAGCCAGTCCCTCTACTGTATGCCCGTATGCGCATGGCATTTGAATGCACAGCATGAAAAGCAGTTACAGTATTTCTTGCGTGCACGCCGGGCAATTATTATTTCTGTTGGACGGCGGAAAATTAGAGTGTCGAATATGTTTGTGAAATGGTAAACACCATTAGACATTTTGCTCTAGGAAATAGAAACAATTTATATTGTATGCAACTCCTTAGAACTTCCTCCTTTTCATTATTTGGGTTTTTATTTGCAGAAAAAAAGACAGCTATAAAGTAAAGTCTATTTGTTTTTATCAAAAGTTACCCGTAGGCTACCAGATCGCTACAAACATGCAAAAGCACAGACAAAGTACAATCAATCACAGAATCAGAATGGATGACTAGTAAAATGTTTCTGGAAATAGTTATGCTAATTACATAAATGTTGCCATTTGTAGTGTCAACATAATATAAGTGAATATCAAAAACTGATTGCAGAAGAAATACATTATTTGATTACCACTGCAATTATCAAATAATTCCCTTGAATGAAGCAATTTATGAATAATAATGTAATTTATTTTTGAAGAAAACATTCATGAGCTTTCATCTCTTTTTGCAATTAATTACTCTGTTTATAATGAAATTCATAACTTTAATCTGCCTAAAAGCATTTTATGAAAGTTATTCACAGTTCTGCTTTATATTATTTTGCCTTTGCCTGTGGAAATGTCAGATGCAGGATATTCCCTTGGAATGTGACTCATGTTGGATGAGACTATATGTGGTGACAACTCAAACATGAGAAATTTAAATTCAAAATGATTAATTGTTCTACAAGCCACGGCCTTTAGCATGGTCTTGGGATGAGTCTGCTTGTTGTGTGTGTGTGTGTGTTTGAGAGAGAGAGAGAGAGAGGTCTGACCTCAACAAACACAGCCATGCACGCATCCCCGCGATTGCTTGAAGCAAACTCCTCATTCCTGTTGGACGTGGCGTTTCCTCAGAGGGCAGATGAGGAGCGAGCTGCATGCAGGCACCTTCGCCGCCACAGGTCTACAGAGGCCTCCAGCTGTTGATCTCTGACTCAGCTGATCCAGTATGGATCCTGCAGCTATAGTGTGGAGTTCACCATGGTGCCAGAGAGTATGCCTGAGAGCACGGACAACACACAGTTCATGACAGTAGCATCTGGCGTACTTAAAGGTGGGGTCAGGGATGCTGCAGAGAGATGGTGTTGTGTGGTGAGGTCTGCACCACTTTGTTTGTGGCCCTATTTACAGAGCCAGGGCTGTGTAGAAACACCAGATTTTTATTTCAGCGCGCACACATAACGGACAGCTAGCGTACCGTTCACCCTCCAGTCAGTGTGACCAGTAACCTGACATGCCAGAGGAATTGTTGTCACACGTCCGTCTGGGGAGCTGTACATTGAAACTGCATGTGAATGGCTGTGCTTTCAAAAAAATATTTGACAGTTGATTGGATGAACCATCTGGTCGTTTTTGCTGTCGGCACCATGGTCGGTACACCTAAACCACTCCCGTATGACGCTGATGAGAAAGTTCAGTTGCTACTCGGACACATTCAAACTAATTCCGAGCCTATCCAGACCGATTCTCACGGCGAAATTAAACTAAATCTGAAACTGAAGCGAGACCATACTCATCTCGCGAGGCTATGTGACCAGTGACACTGGATTAAACCAGGAGTTGGTCCCCGGGCACTGCACAGGGGCTGAACACTGCTCCGTTGAGGGATGAGTTAAATGCAAAGGATGAATTTTGTTTCATATATGTGTATGTGACAATAAAAGGTACCTATTCCTTTACCCAACCATTATGGTAAACTTACTTCCTGTAGGAAATATGATTTACTCATTGACATACAAGAATGCCACTTATATATACACAATACAGCCAGGTGGATGGGGTGGTCGACTCCCAGCCGACAGGTCAGATCCCGATTAAGCCTGGTCTACATGTTAGCATCCTATAGTATAGAGAAAGATGCCTACTGCTTCTTAATACTACAAACTATATTTGACAGATAGCAAGCCCCACCCCCCAGTAGTTACTGTAACTAGGTTGGACAAAACCGCATAGTAGGCTGTAACAGGAAAACTAAGTTTCTATCTAATTCCAAACTTGCTCAACTGATATACGGACAGGGCAAAAAGTGGCGGGGCCTGGGATCGGTCAACTGTACTCAATGCACGTATCTTGGGAATAAAGTACCTGCTAAATAACTTAAAGTAGCCTAGTTGTTTATTGATTTGTATGCGATGTAGCCTATATGTTGCTGATGCTGAGGTTAATCTGATGTAAATGCAAATCTACAAGTCATGAGTTATCATCATGCCATGGCTTGAGGTTAATTATTGTTTAAATTGTGGAAGATTCTGGAAAAAAAACATCAATTGCATTAAAATATCCCTGTGACCCAGTGTGATATAGTATTTAATATAAACCTAATAAATACATAAATAAACCTAATACATCTAATCTGCTTAAACCGACTGCCTGCTATGCTGTAGCATAAACTTGAGTATTTTATAAATAAATTACTTAATATGCTGTATATATAATATCTATTCCATATTTATTCAATGTCCTCAGCAGTTTCCGTGACATGCTGAAGCAAACAGATAGCAGGCATAATTTTGTGTATGATTATTACTGTCAGAAACGTCTCTCCCTAAAGGTATGCACTGGGACGGGCAGAGCTCCTGTTCATGATTATAATGGAAGCACTGCATTATGAGGGCGACATTAATCACCCCGCCCAGTATACATTCATAACATGTACATGTAACGGTGGCCAGCAGGTAGCTGTGCGGTGTTAATCCTCACTCTCCGACACCTCATAGGACGCTCTGGCGAC
>JAODTR010047607.1:0-18661 GCA_025399935.1 Amblyopsis rosae | reverse complement strand
GAAGTTTGGGGTCCCTTGCTGAAGCTGCTGCCCCCGCGACCCGACTACGGATAAGCGGGAGAAGATGGATGGATGGAAAAGCAGCAAAGAATGTAAAAAAAAATATCTAAATAAATAAACAATGCACGCCATCACTCTAAATGTGTCATGAATGTGTCATGAATGGCAGTTGAATATATGAACCTCTGCATGGTATGAAGTCTAGATGCACGCTAGTTGTGAACCATGCATTTTAATGCGTTACAGCGGATGGGTTACAGTGGACCATCCGGCCAAGGTTGCATCACAGTAAATTATGTAGTTAACAAGTGGCATGCATTGTTAGGCTCAGGCACAAGGCAATGTAGTTTACGCACAATATACAATATCAACTGATAAACACACACACAACCCTTACCATAAGGAGGTGCAGGTCTATTAGGCACATTCTTCTTTGGTGGTAGAACTGGACTGTCCTGCTTCTGTTCAATAATTTAAAACAAACAACATAATAATTTAATTATGATAAGGCACCACCCTACTAAAATACTGTCATTAAAAAGCTGTTGGACTAGATTATGCTTAATTGGTTTCATATAATTGATAAAGAACTCGTGCACAAGTAGTGAAGAAAATAAATAGCAAGTGGAAAAATGTGCTTTATCGACTTTATGACTTCTGTGAGTCCCAAGGGCTTACCTTTGACATCTGACTGAAGTCGGCAAACCCGCTCTTGGTGCCAAAAGCATTGCTACCAAAGGGGTCCATTGTCCCAAAGGCATCTAAAACAAAGCACAGCAAAAACCAGTTGGAACATTTTAACACATTTGTGGAAAGAACCAGAAACTATAATGAACTTCAGCCCCGACCACACATTCAAAATTATCTCTGAATATTCTGAAAGGGCCTGCATGCTATTTTCAGACCAGAGTTTGTGGCAGAGTTTTTATTTTCCATGACATTTCTCAAAACCTGAAAAGCGGAGGTTTTGTTTAACCTGACGTATGCACCTGATCAGCTGAATTAGAGGCATAAGTCGGCCTACTGTTAACCAGAACTGTGGCCCGGTTGTTTTGAAAACAATGTGCCATGCGTTTCATTTTAAATTAATAAATTACCAAATGCGCAGAGCTGTAGAAGAAAAAACAAACCCAAACCATTGTAACAGACACTGTTGTGAGAGCACAACCATAAAAAGGCCATATTCATGAGCATCATACAGCATTTTATTTTACATGAAATGACTGTAAAGGCATACAGTTGCTCCCTGTGTTCCTCTGAAACCCTGTAGCAAGGCAGCACGTAAGCTGGCGTCAGCCCCCTAACTTAAATCAACTTCCTCCGTGCATGCGCCACAAAGCAGCAGCAGATATAAAGGAGGGACAGAGGCCAAAGTGAATGGGCCAGTACTGTAGCAGCAATAGTGCGTTTAAGTAGCGGGGCCACAGAGTTTCTGTTGTGCTTGGCACCGACAAACCTCCTGTTTTTCCAGGGTTGGGGGATGATGCGGGGGGGGGGGGGTAGTATTTTTAGTTGCCTGTAGTTAAATGCGTAGGTACATGACTAAAAATATCCTTCAACCACAGGAAAAAAATGAAGCCACAGTGAGCAAAATTTGTTTGCCCCTAATGGCCCTAAAAGAGAAAATCAAACCTAACACGTCACCGCTGGTGGCAAAGAATGACTGCTTCTTTGAGGACTGTTGCACAACTTAAATGTCTCCTCCCACTCGGAAAGGTCAGTCCAAGGATGAGGGTTGATTTTTTGAATTGACCGAGTGCCTTTGCACTGATTACTGGGAAAATTCTGAAAATGGCAACCATTTTATTGAGGCATTTAAACAACATGCAATAATGAAAAAATAAAACCATTACAAGAGACAAACCCCAATACTGTAAAAAAGGATTTTACAGTATTTGTCATCATTCTCATATACTCAAATACAGGTTTGACACCAACCGTATGTGTGTACAGTATGTGTGTACATTTACAGTATACATTCAATTTCCAGTACCTGCATCCCTTGGTTTTGGGCTGTTGGATGTAACAAAGGGGCTTGGCTAAGAGAGAGAGCAAGAGAGAAAAGGTACAAATTAAATAAAACTTGTTTGATACACACGTGCATGTATTATATATATGTATGTATAAACTGCACCTCTCATTGCTTTATAGACTACATATATACACAGTCACAAAAGAAGGGAGTATGTTATATTAGTGTGTCCCACACTATTTAAGACTTTAAAGCTGCTGTACTGTACATGCGGTTTGAGAAAAGCAATGGGATCTAGTAAAAAAAAATAAAAAAAAGAGCACAACTTTGAAAATCAACCACCCAAATCCCTCCTCCCCCATTCTGTGCCCTGCCTTTGGATCGTGTTGGGCAGCCCGTAAGCGCCACTGGCTGTGTGCACACATTCAAGCAATCACCGAACCAATCAGGAAAACTAAGCCCCGATTGGTCAGAATCATCGTGCACCCGGACAAAAATCGAAATAAAGGCAAGGGCAATCAAGTCCGAGCAGATATTCTCACAGAGCATTTCATTCACTCATAGCTGACGGATGTCTATGTTTATTTCTAAAACTACATCCACAGCTCTAAAATCCTTCTAAACACAACAATAGAGATCTTGACCACATAGGCGCTTTACTACGCTATACCTGTGTGTTTAGCGCCAGCAGCTCTCTGTACATGCATTACCTTAGCTGGTGCCGTGGGTTTTTTACTAAAGGGGTCAGAGGACGCAAACGGGTCGGGCTTTTTGAAGAAGTCGTCAGAAGAGGATGCTGGGAAGGGATCCCTCTCCTTAAAAGGATCTCCACCAAACGGATCTGAAATTAAACCATCTCAATCCACAACACCGAGAGGAAATCGTACATATTTAGTGTATGCATTTAAGGATCTAGTGGGAGGAAGCCCGCCTACAGTACCTATGAAAGGCTCTGCCTTGAAGGGGTCTTCTGTCTGGAAGGGGTCAGGCTGGGGGACCGGAGTGTTGTTGAACATGGCTATCTTGGACTTGATAGAGTCATCCTGAAACGACTCCAATATTACCCACTTTCTAACTTCACAACGCCGATATATTAAAACCAAGTGAACTACAGGACTACTTTTTGTAGACCCAATGCAAGAAAGAATCCCACTTAACAGAGGGAGTTTTGAAAAGTTCAACCCATAGCACCATTTGGCATCAGGTCTAGTCCCAAGGTTTTATGTGTTGCACCGTGCAACTAAAAGCAAACACCTCTGGTATATACGGTCTTACACCTGCAGTAGGAACAGAACTGAACATGCCACACACTGTGATATTAATACACGTGTTCCCTCCCACTCACCACACCCCTGAACCCTCTGTCCTCCTTGTCGGTGAAGGCGTCCCCCATGTCCACCAGGTTGCTCATACTACCGCCTTTGGAACCCTTCAGAGCGTCGCTGTACTGCTCGATGGCCTTGGTCACCTCCTGCTGGCTCTCCTGGATCTGAGACAACTTGCTACGAGCCTGACAACGACAACACCACAGGGCTTACGACTGTTATGCTCAGGCAATCGTGTCTCCAGTTAAGCGATGTAAATGGGGTAAATAGCGTGATCAACTGTATGCTTTTCCTTGATTGGTAATGAACAATGTATCACTCATAATTAGTTTTACCTGTGTAACATATTTACGTTGAAGCGTGCAAATATTTCTTTGCATTTCCAAAAGCATCAAAGTAATGCTCACATCTACTGTACTGAAAATATTTTAAAGTTTTTATGTTTTTTATTTTAAATAACACCTGTTGTTAGCTAAATGCCTCCCTTGTATACCAGGCTATTCATTTGTCAATATAACCCAAGGTGACGTTTCGTTTCATATTCTGTAACTTGTACAAAGGCTTTGCTAGCTGAAATGTTCTGATTTAAAAAAGGGCCCCTATTGTGAAATTCTGGTTTTTCCTGATGTGTGGTCAGTTGTCTTGCCTGAAGGGACCTGAAAGGGTCGGACTAATTTTGAAATAATTTCGTCAGCCTATAAAGTTACCAAGTTAATAAAAGGACATAGAAATGGAATGTTGTGATTTAAAAAAGTGAATAGAGAAAACATGAAAAACAGCTAAAGGAAACCATTAGTGTTTATGCGGGCGCTGCAGAGTGACTTCACTCGTTGTCACCTGGTTGATCTCATCCTGCGTGGCTTTGAGGGACTTGACGATGCTGTCCAGCTGGACGCGACCGGCCAGCAGACTCTGTTCCAGCTGGGTCTCCTCCTCCTGGAGGCGCTGCAGGTCTGCCTTGGAGCGGCCCAGCTCGTCCTCCCTGCTGCGGTGGTCTGACTCCTGTGTGTGGATCTGACTCTGCAGGGAGGAGATCTGTGGGAAGGGAGGGGGGGGGGGGTGAAAAGAAGATGGTAGGTGAAACAAGGGTAGGAAATATGTTATTATAATATATTACAATTAAACCATATACTACCATATTATATATGGTAGTATAAATTAGATTTGTAGCATACTTGGTATAAAATATTACACAATATACTGACTCAATATCCTTATCGCAATATCACTTTGCACAACATATCGAAAACGGTGCAGAAAGTTTGCAGTATTAAATAATAAAGAGATGTGTCCGTTGGCTGTGTGGCTTAGATGTGTTTCATTTAGACAGAAAGGTCAAACAAATAGAAAAAGTTAATAGGAATATGAAACCCATCTCTAGTAGGGGTGGAAAATAATGTAAATATAAATACTGAAAATATGAACCCCCTTTTGTCCCTTTAAACAGCACATACCTACGGTGCTCTTAACAGGCTAGTATACACTGGCACCAGGTAGCAAGGATTACAGCAGGCCTCTCACCATACTGGACTCTTCCTGGCACTTGAGCTTGAGGTCAGTGAGCATGCCCTCCAGCTTGGAGCGCTGCTGGTCCATCTCCTCCAGGCGCTCCTGGGCGTCCTGCTTCTGGGCCTCCAGGTCCTGCAGACTGCTGCTCTCCCTGTCCAGCTCACACTGCATCTCCTGTGGGTGCCAGAGGAACTGAGCAAGGCGCCGCCTCCACCCCCCACTACTACCTGATCCAGGCGTGCCACTAAAATTTGGAGTCTGATTTTGCAAGCTACTGGAAATGTAAGCTAATACACTTTTTATCAAATTCAACAAATATCTCCTCGCAGTTCACTAGTTTACCGTTCTCTGTGCGTGTTGGAAAAAGAATCTGCACAGCCCTGGCTCCGTAAATAGTGACATAAACAAAGTGGCGAACACCGCTCACAACGACAAAGCCGTAGTACAACGATTTGCTTCACACTGCATTTTGACGTGAGGCGGCGCGGCGGAGGACCGCGGAGCGATACTGTTTTGAATTGAACTCGAGGTTAGCAAGAATGACTGACCCTGTCTTTAGTTAAGCTATTGCAAGCTAATTGTAAGCTAATACACTTATATACACACACTGAACGTCAAATTTCCCAAATATCTCCTGGCATTTTGCTATCTTACCGCTTACCGTGCTTGCTGAAAAAAATTATTTGATACTTCTACACATCCCTGGCATTGTAAACAGGAACATAAACAAAAGTGGCAAGCACTGCTCCACAACAAAGCCGTAGTACTATGCTCTGCTTCACAATGCATTTCAATGTGTGAGGCGGTGTGAACATTTGTAATAGAACAGTGTTATAAACTTTGGCGTCAACGAGCATCAGATGCCGTCAGTGGGAGTTGCCTCGTTAAAAAGAACTATGTTATAAACTCTGGTGCCTCCAGCCTGCTTTACACTGTGATTAACAGTGTCAACTGTCATTTAATAGGGATGGGACTTATTGGCCACCAGAAGCAGGGCGGTGAGATCTTGTCTCACACTTTGGCACTTCAAAGCTGTAGCTCAGTCATTGCAATCTGGTCTAAAACTGCCTAAACTCTGATCTGTAATATAGTACTGCATGGCAAAAACAGCTAAGATGGGGTGAATCTCCCCACACAAGTTGTGAAACATATATTACTGTATATAAAATAAAACAGGACCCTCTAGCATAATATTATAGATTAGTCCATCATCACAACGTGATAATACTGTATATGTAAGGTGACCAGGCTTGAGTATTACAATGCAGTCTTACCTGAACCTCACTATTTTGTTGTCTTATCGCTTCCTCCTTTTCTCTGATCTCCTGTTCCAAGGTGTATTTCTCTCTGTCACACATACAAGAGCATGGAAGAACTGATCACATTATGATAAAGCAAGGATCCACATGCTGTTTCAGTAGGACTCCCATGTCTTTGAGCTAATGACAGGGACAGTCCTATTTTGAACAATGAATGCTACATTTACACTTAATTGTTTTGTAATCATGACTTGATGTAGTTTAGATCAGCTCAAAAACAAAGTCAAAAATATTCCACGGTTGATATTATTTTAATACTAAAATAATGGAACATTTTTAGATTTATTACAGACACAGTTTTTTCCTGGAATGGGCCCAGGAACAAACAGAACCAACATTACCTCCACCCACACATATATGGAAAAATACACTTCAGGAAACACAAATCCATTTTAGGCGCAATACACTATTTAGGTGCAACTAAAAATGGTGACGCTACACAATCTCACATAGGGGAGAAGTTACTTACATGTAGGGTGGTGGAGAAACATTCTTATGCTTTGTTTAACTAGTGCTTATGTGGGTTTGGGCCCTGAAACCTTCTAGTCTGCTAGGGAACAATATTTTGAAACGCTGATTTAGGTACGGACATTTCATAAATGCCCCCCCCCCCCCGGACTTATTGGGTAGCTTTACAAGCTGTACGTCTACAAGTTAGTCATTGTGTGTCCGCTGCCTCTCTGGGAAAAGCAACCGAACGAGAAACACTTCAATGCAAAGCTGCTTTGGAGCGGGGGTCTGAGCTCCAGCCCTGGTTCACCATGCGTCGACGTCCACGCTACAGGAAGAGAAACAAAGCTGTTCTCCTGCTAGCCAGGACACGGGGGCTCACCTCTGCAGCTGTGCTATTTCCTGGCTGAGGTCATCCAGCTCTTTGATACCCATCAGCTCTGCTGACCCAGTGGAACTAATGCTGTCCTGAGGCCAGACAGACAGACAGACAGACAGACCGTTGTGATGGTAGGTTAGAGCAATGGTTTCCCAACCATTTCCAACTTGCATGTAATGTGCTGTGTTACATAAAGCGTTTATAAAACTCATTTAAAGAAAAGCGTACTATTAACATGCAAGGAGCGACGTGGGGTGCACAGGAGGAGACAGGAGCTCCCAACTGTTGCATATTGACCACACAAATGACACAGGAAGGAAACACAAACACCTTGCACAGCACGGGAGTGTGCAACACAATCAGCCGATGCACATATGGATGGAAATGGTGCAGCAGACAATGTAGAAAGGAATTTGCCGCTGAAACAAAAGAAGTACTGTATCCCATTTGTGGTTGAACTGGGGTGTATGGATTGACGGGAATGGGTAGGTTACAGTCTGTGCGTGAGACATCGCTTATGAGTTTCATGTTGTGTTGACTTTAGCCTCCAACAGCCCCAGAGGGCTAAACAGGAAAAATACTGGTATTCTTCCTGTGCAGTCAGCAAACAGTCAGACCTGTTACACACTTTACCTGATATTTTATTATTCAGACTTCCCAGCATATATTACATGGTTACTTAAATAGATATATTTAGTCATCTATATAACATAACTTGAAAAGAACCTGTGTCAGTTCAATTATAGCAATCATCCCCTCCACGTGTGAGATTGTCAGATTCCACTACAACATTGACACTACAGGCCGCGGAGTTCAGCGGCACGTCAAAGAACGCAACGTTCGCAATGTAGTCAAATTGACGAAGGAGCCCAGAAACCTGCAGATATTCAATGCATGTTTATGGCATGATGCCCAAGACATAGAACCATGCTCTAAACTGTCGCCGCCTTCAGTGGCCGTTGGGCTTAATACTATACTAGTAGTTTAGTAGTTTAGTTTAGTTTATCAGATAAGCATCAACAGGCAAATAGTTGTGCTTCAACTTAAAGTCAGCAGATGGCAGTGTTTGCGATAAACAATAGGGTGAGCGAGAAGAGATTTGTTTTCCTGATAATTTCACAAGTCACAAAATG
Organism: Amblyopsis rosae; assembly: GCA_025399935.1. NCBI lineage: Eukaryota > Metazoa > Chordata > Actinopteri > Percopsiformes > Amblyopsidae > Amblyopsis > Amblyopsis rosae. Next base: position 10,574 of record JAODTR010047607.1, on the reverse strand, counting down.
TGACACCCCCCAACACACACACACACACAAACACATATATTCTTAAATTATATGAGTGAAGTTACGTGAAGCCATAATAATAACTTATTTTCGGCCACATAAAGTTAAACATCATCGAGCAATGGAGAGGGCAACAGCACCACACTGTGGCAGGCTGATGAACTACTCACTCTGCACATAAGAGAAAGTGCAGCAAGTTCGGGTCCAGCAGACATAAACCCAGCATAGCTCTGAGGCAGGACAGAAATGAGTTCCACACAAGCAAAGAAACAACATATAAACCATCAACAGGGTCATTTAAAAGAGATATTTATCATTAGGAAAAGGACCAACCACCAACTCACAGGGCCTGCTGCTGCTGTTGACGATGCTGATGCCCTCTCTGAAAGAGGGATCATGTCTGGGGTGAGGCTCTGCGGAGGGTCCAGGCCCTTGGTGACCTTCTGCTGGATGAGGTACATGGCCAGAGAGAACTGCTCCCGGGTCAACTTGCCCATCTGTTTGGTGTCAGCCAGACCCCTGGACACAGGAGGAGAGGCCAAGTGAAGCCCTAGATCTACTACACAGCTTCATGTCCTCCTAAACACGCCACAGATCGGAAAACGATTATTAACGTGGTGAAACATACTCAAACCAGCCATCACTGACGCGCAGCCACACACCGACATGTATAGGGTGAATCACAGACAGAGCAACACATTCATATGTTATCATGCACATGTTTCATGTGTAGCAGCTGTTTTATTCTTGCAATGTCTGATTGTGACTTTTAGCTTGAACGGTCTAACCAGGGACAGGAGTGGAACATTTGCCTTAGCTATGAACCCTACAGTAGTAGTTCTAGGTTATTGTGACCCGTGTACATGTACTGTACCTGTTATGTTTGTTGTCCCCGACAAATAAATGGAAATAAAAGACATCGCTCCACCATACAATGGAAGGCCACAATACACCTCTACAGACTTCTCCTAACACAAATATAATATAATGTTCAGTTACCAACCAATGTGAGATCTTACCATATCTGTGCTAGTGTTGTTTGGGGGAGGGAGGACTGCATGAAGATCTCGATAACTTCCGTACCACTGACTAGACCATCCATGTCAGTGTCAGTCTTCATGAATATGTCATCGTATCTCCCCCTGTCTGCCACAGGGACCACCCAGTTCCCTGCTGGCTGAGATAAATAACAGACAATAACAGGATTTTAGAGAGGAAATAATTATTATGTTGCGGTGGCTGAATTAAACACAACTAATTACAAATAAGCAGCTACGCAGGAAATGTATTTGTGTGTGTTTTAAAGTCAATATTTCTCAAGTTTCTCAGTCAGAAATACGTGTAACCAATGTTATCAAGTGAGAAGATACTGGAAATAATTTGGTAACCTAATTTTAGTTTTAAGTCCGATTTAACACTGCATGCCGAGCAGTAGCAAAATGACTGTGCTGCTTCCATTCTGGCAATGGTTACAAATGGTGTGGGGTGTACACCTGACCTACAGGAAGGCTTAACTCTGGTATCTAGTTAATAGCCTGTTTATTAAGAAGTGAAATAATGGACAGATGGGAAGATGGAGAAAAAATAAAAAGCATGGAGACAAAAAACAAAAAAGAAAAGCATGAGAAAGAACAAAATAATGTTTTGCCAGTGCAAGACGATCTAGGATTAGTGGCATTTTCTAACTGGAACCTGTTTCTCTTACTGTGCTGGTCCTGAAGCTACTACGATACACAGAAACATAATGGCAGAACAAGTCCAGCAAACAAAGGTACGTTAAAAAAACAAAAAAATAAGAAAGGCTGTTTTTTTTTCTTCTGTTGCTCAATTTCTGCGGCTGCTCCCATATTCTTTACCTCCGCCCCTTACAGGTACCCAAGCTTTTGAAAACAGCTAGCTTCAAACATAAATAAGTGAGCCAAGGCAGAGATTTCAAGCAGTGTGCCTTTAACTTAGCCTTGTGATAGCATCCTGATCATTTTCAGAACCCCTCAATTAAAACGCATGTCATAACAGTGGTGCAAATACATTTCGATCAAACTTCCTTAAATACAACTGGACTTCCTGCCTGCATCTCCCCCAAGTAGCATGTTTACAATAAGCTAGAGTGCCAGAGGAAACCGAAACAAGACGCACAATGGTGTCAAACGCCTTTGCATTGAGGGGTTCCAGACTGACACTTGCAGTGCTAATAGTAAGAAATGTGGGTGGTACCTGTGCACTGGACTTGAAGGAGTGTTTGGGGGAGAGGCTACCAGCGCCGGAACCCTGGGAAGCTGGTCTTCCCAGGGAGGCAGGGGAGCGCAGGGTCTCTTTAAGGAGGACAGAAGTGCCCATGAGCCCAGACAGAGCAGGTAGGACAGCCACTGCACCTGGCAACGCACCCGCAAGCTTCTTCCTCTTGGAGGGAGGAATGAGGCAAGCAGGCAAGGCACTGGGAACAGGCTCATTCTCCATGGCCCTGTAGACAAGATGCAAGGCCTGGAACAATGGGAAAACATGTTTAGGGTAAGGAGTACCACATTGTTTGTTGCAAAATAGGAGGCTACAGAACTGTGAAACAACACATTTGAGACACAATCTTACCACGGAGAACTCCTCCTTGTCCAGGTTTCCATCTTTGTCTACGTCACTTAGGTCCCAGATCTTAAGAAAAATTAATTAAATGCCCACACATTGCCTAATTGACAGAGTAAACGTTGTGATTTTATACTATAGTATAAAATAATAATACCTTTCCCAAAACATCCAGAGGTAGCTTGGAGTTTATTAGCACAGGTTTCACTTTATCGCCAGAAAGGAGTCCATTAACAGGACACAGACTTTCAAAGATACCATCAAATTTACCTTTTTCATCAGGCTATCAAAAACAGACAAAGCAGAACCGCATGTTATAACAAAATGCTGTAGTAAGTACATTTTGCTTTAAATGTTTTTCATACATACCCTTAATGCCCACTGAGTGTCACTTGGTGCTGTGGCTATACCCAATATAGGGCTGTTTGTGTCATTCTGCAAAACAGAGGATATTAGAAATGAAACTGAGAAACACAGAATGGCTTAAGTATTATAATATTCATTGATTAGTAAAATAAATAACATGCATCCAAATGTTGGTATCTGACTATCTTCAGATAGTTTTTTAGGAAAGAGGGGGTTCACCTTATTACTGGATATTACAAATATTAGCATAGTTGTTACAACACTCACAAATTTGGGTGGAGCCAAGGTTTGATTGAGGTTGTTCAAGCTGATATCATTCCCACCCTGTGCTGAGGCCACCAATCTTACAGCTGTGAAGAAACCCTACAAAAACGGTGCATACCAATCCATGTGTTATGCTGACATGAGCATTATATATATATATCCTTCCTGTAAATGTGTTTTATATATATATATATATATATAAGCTAAGCATTACCCTTTTATCCAAGTAGCCTTTTCGTTCTGAATCTGCCAAGTCCCAGATCTGTGTGGGAAAATAAAAGTTAAGACTCTGAGAAATGTAGACAAGTTGGAAGATATGCGTTATTTGTTTCTTACCTTCCCCAGTGTACTGTCTGAAAGCCCTGATTTCTTTAGAAATTGTGCTGCATCTCCAGCTGATACTTTCCCGGTGTTGCCTGGATCCACCTAAACAGTGAGCAAGTGTTGACAACGAAAATAGAGAATGGTATATCTGCTGACGTTTTTCCACCAAGTTTAATTAAGATTATGTCAAACGTACACTTTACCTGTCGATAATAGCTCTCATAAGCTGGGTGTCCGCTCGATAACTGCAGTAAGAAAGACGTATAATTTGGAAAACATAACCTTGGGTAGAGTGTATCAAATGACTACTTTGCCTAACACAACTTGGCTAGAGCTAGCAGTCACAGCATCACTAGTAGGTCAACGTTTGTCATCATATTTAAGATCAACAATCATCGGACTTTTAGCATACAACTTAGATTTTATTTGACTACTATCAAGTAATAGATTATCCTCCGTGACTTCCTGTAGACGTATTTGGCATAGCATATTTTACGCTAGCTAGCCAAGTTAAACGTATATTTAACCTTAATAAACAACCATGCCGAGCGACACACCTCAAATAAAACTAATATGAATAAGTAATAAGCATTGTCATTGGAATTATTTGGGAAAGTATAGCAATTTGCTAAATTATAAGTTTATACCTGACTTAAAGTCATGAGCGCCGCCATATTTCCCGTCATATCTCTGGAGTGCGCACATCCTTGAGTGGACGCATGCACATCTAAAAAAGAAAGCAAGGTGGCGCTGTTGGTCGGTTAACAGGATGTTTACTACAGGATTAACAATGCACTATCGTTTTAATTTGCTCCCAACATTATACGCCAAAAATACTGCCAGTAATTAATGATTATAGCCTCAGAAAAGTACGCCACTGTCCCACTATTACAAAGACGTTGTCGCCCCCTAGTGGTTTAATAGAAACCAACCAATTTACATCATGCATCAGTTGCATCTAAATTTTTAATGTTCAAATTAAGTAGCATTACCTTTATAACCTCATGTTTATAATTTGTTAAATTAATATAGTAATCGATCAACTATATATTAAATAAGAAAAAAAGTTACACAATAACACTTTATAAACCCATTTAATAAAACATTTGGTATCAATAACAATCTGTCACAAGAATGTGTAGTTCTAACTGATATACCACACAATGGGTTTACAATATCAATCCATATTTTATGGTTGGAATGCAGGTCAACCACAAACTACCACTATGGGGGGAAAAAAATGTTGAGTCCCAAATAATTTTAAGTAAAAAATAAAAAAAATAAAAATTATTTATATAGGTTGAGGGTGCTAAGTTTACTCCAAAAACATATTGATACAAGCAGAAAAATATTTAAGGCTAGGAATATTCTTGAAATCGTACAAGCCTTCAGAGGTTCACATTACAATAACACAATTGTAATAAAATGTTCACCCCACTTCCCCCAATATATTCCAAGATTGCTTATAAAGATAAACTTCCTATATCCTACCATCAGATTTTAACATTCAGTGGTTTACAACTAGTTTATATTAAATAAGGGGTGTTCTGGTTAATCCTAACAATTTGTGCAGATGGGGCAAAACTGCACAGCTCACAAATAAAACAATAGATGAAGTGGTTCCCTATTTTATCATCAGCTCCTCACAGATTTACTGAGAGAAGACGATATAGAGTCTATGAATGTGTAAAACTACAAAACAATTTAAATTAGATGACTCAGCATGTCAAACTGATTTAAATCAATTACTCCAAGCTCATTAACATCCATTTGCCCGCCGTCCTTTAGTAAGCTTATCACCCATGTTGGGTCAAGTCCATCTCTCAGGGAATGGATGCATAGCAGCCACAATACTCCCTGGACAACACAGGACAGAGTGTCTCTTAGCAGGGACAGGCAAACCTGCCCTGGCCTCCTTATAGCTCATCTTTAGGCTTCACGTCCTCGTCCTCCTCGGTTTCTGAAATGCCATCCTCGGCTGCCTCTTCCTCCTCCTCATCCTCCCCATCGTCCTCATCCTCCCCATCTTCCTCATCCTCATCCTCAGCTGCTTCGGTAGTTTGTTCCTTGTTCTTCTCAACCTCCTCCTTTTGTTTCTGGTCATCTTGCTCCTGTTTCATCTTCTTCTCTGGTTCCTGTGCAGAGGATATTTGTATTTGTTATGTCTCAGTTGTTCCTTCCATTGCCTATTGAATACAAACAGCATGGTTGGTACGCGGCCCTCCGTCGCCTACCTTTGTGACACCCCATGTCTCTTTTCCGAAGTCCTCAGCTTCCTTCACGTCGTCAGAGATCAGGAAGTTGTCAAAGATGGTGCCGGATTTAACCTATTGGAAATGAGTGGACACGGTCAATCTCAACAGCCAACGTGTCAACTCATCTCTGCGAAAGAGAATGTTTACGAAGCACCCTCGCTCACCTGCCATAGGTCCAGGCCCAAAACACCAATGCTGTCAAACTTGTAAATCTCTGAATCAGCGCTGTACTCAGGGTTGTCGATCTCAGGGTGCACCCATGGTCCTTTGTAGTTGGGGTTGTCAATCTGCTTGGGCTTCCATTCTCCCTGGTGAAAGGATGTGGGGGGGTATTTTAATATTCCTATCCATCAAGTGGTGGAATGTTATCTAGGTTTAACATGCAGGGTATCCTGTAGTCTACCTTGTACTCTGGATTGGGAATCATGGCTGGCTCCCATTCACCGTCCATATCCTCATCCCAGTCTTCAGGCTTCTTAGCATCCGGGTCTGGAATGTTCTCAGGTCTGTCCCATTCCTACAGAAGTTCAAGAGAAGTTCAGGGTTTATTTGTAGAATGCTTGTACAAAGTGAGGGATTAGTAAAGGTACATATGGTCTGACCACACTCCATTGGGTAGCGGTCAGTCGTTTCCTCCTACTTTGCAACCTCTGGTTCATTTTGAAACTATTGGACAGTGCTGAACCAATTAGCATTGCTACAATGATTTTGATCACCTCCTCTAGCTCTTTTACCATTTTGTAATATGCTTTACATTACCGTCATCTCACTAACCAACACTGACTGGGTCACCTGCAGTAGCTGGATTTACATGGACACTTTTTTTTTGTCTTTCCGAAAGGAATCTTTCCTATTGACTGTTTACATGGGATGTCACCTAATCGGGTCTGGTGTTTACATGCGCCGTCACAATTTATCGGAATTGATGTTAAACATGCACACATTATCTAGCTCATAACGTAACCTGTCCAGCTAGCAAATGATAAAACCAGCTTAGTTATAGGTATGTCAGAGAGTGAGGCCATTTGCGTGACTGGTGGAGAAATGTTCGACTCCAGATGAAGACACAGACACTGCTCCACGTCCCCCAGCTCTGCTCTGAGATGCTATTTGTTTCCCAACCCTTCGCTGTATGAACATGTATGCAAAATAATCCCCTCTCATGAAAGCACATAACATTAATTATATAATGTAGAGTTGTTCATTGCAGAAGTAACAGGCTTAAGTTAAGTAAGTGGATTCATTTTAAGATAATCGATTCACAAGGCTGACCCACCTCGGGCTTTGTGTCCTCAGCATCATCAATCTTGGCATGGTCATCCCAGTCATCTGGCTTCTTAGCTTCTGGGTCCTTGATTTTCTTGGAAGGTAGGAAGTCCCAGTCTTCTTCCAGACTGCCTGACTCCACCTTCTCATTGTCAATCTTCACCTCATAGCTCTGATCAGGATTTAGGATCAGCGTGTACAGATGGGTGAGCTCATCATCCTAGGAGAGACCGGTCTTTAGATCAGGATTTTGTTTTGTTTTGAACAGAGGCATATTTATTCATGAGCTGAAAACATAAGATTTAATAATGTACAACAATAATAACCTTGCACTTAATTTCCTTCTTGATGAGATGATTCTTGCCCTTGTAGTTGAAGATTACGTGAACCTTCTTGGTGCTGTAGCCACAGATATCAGGGCCTGTATAAAATTAAACCCATACTAGTAATTGTCCAAGCTACTTGCTACTTGGGCAAAATAGATTGATTGCAAAAAGTAAGAATTTTCTCAGGAAATTTATTAAGTAGTAGTAATACTACTACTACTAATAATACTACTACCAATAATAATAATAATAATAATAATAATAATAATAATAATAATAATACATTTAAACTGAAACAACCATTGACAGTCAAACATTGTCACAATATTTAGGAAAATGTTACGAGCATCCCACAGACCAAGCTGGTTTATAGAAGGATTAATTTAACAAACTGTGTTGCAGGTCAGATTTTGTTTATGTTGTTGGAGAGCTAAATTCTTCTTGTATTTAATTAATTAAGTCACGTGAGTGACACTGAGTCCTTTAGGAAATTATTAATTATATTGACTTACCAAACATGATGTAGTACTGCGAGTCTCCATGCATTTCAGTCTGGTCAAGGTCAGAAGGAAAGATCTTCACGTATCCACCGCCGCAGTCAATCTTTTGCTCATGCTTGACTGTAAACTGTACAACCAGGGTCTTGCCCTCATTGCTAAAGGGCTCAAAACGGGCAGAGGTGGCATAGAAACGTGCATCCTGACTGGTCTGTAGACCTGTGTATATAATACATGGAAAATCATGACAACATGTTGAGAGAACATAGCTGTAGTTTACTCGTATTGGATGCAATTGCCAGAGAACTGTTTACAGACAACAAAGTAAGTCTAATTTATTGTACAGCTGGAGACATTTACTATTCTTAAATAACATGACTGAAAGGCTTTTGGTGCAAACCCAGGACCTGAACCATAAAACCTTTTAGGTCTTTATTGCCTTGCTGCCAAGAAGGACTATCTGCCTAGGTCTGAAAGACTATTACGAAGTTACATCAAAATTACCTTTGTCTTTTTCAGCATCTCCATAGAAATTTCCAGCGGTTAGTTTCCATAGTCCATAGTCAGACTTGTATTTGGAGTCCACCCAGCGAGTTTTCCATTCATCTTTAGAAAAAATAATGCAACCATTTTATATGTAAACTACTTCCGGTATGCCACTGAATTACCATTGAGGAAATGTAGTTTTTAAGCTTGCAAATAAATGTAGGCTACATTGTTCCCATGATTGTACCCTAGTACCCTACATTGAATTGGAAATTAAGGTAAATGTAGGACTCTTTTTTTTAGCTCACTTTAGAACCATTGAGCTAATTAAGCTGCACAATGTAGACTATACTAGTTTGGGTTAAGGAGTTAACGTGAAAATTTTACACAAATGCAAAGCAAGCTACCACTGGCCCCTAGACATAATGGTAAGCTATTTTAGATTGACTCAGCCTGATATACATTTGTTAACAATGGTAAAGCTAGCATGTGACCCAGTCCTACATATAAAAATGACATTCCAATACCAATCTTACCCCCATCAAGAAATTTCTCCTCAAAGTAGACGGTTGCACAGACGCAATATGCTGTAAGAATGGTCACTAACAATCCTAATATTTTCATTTTTCCACTTCTGCACTTCTGCATCCAAATGTTGACAAGATCCTTGCTGCTAGCTTGTGATCAAGGAAGCGCAAATGGCAATTTTGGAGTGGCTAGAGCGAACAGATGTCTAATTCTCATTGGACGAGGGGCATGTAAGTCTAACCAATTAAAGTAGACCACGAAACAAATTACTTAAGAAATAACTTTTTTCATTTCAGTCTTTTTTCTGAGGTTATTTAGTCGTTTAATTAAATCGTTAAGTTTCAAATTTGTTTCATTTTTTATTCATTTTTGTTTTTCTTTTTTTTATAAAATGAATGTCAGGTTGATCATAGAGCAGCATTAAGGAAATGCCAGCTGAGTGCGCCAAATACCATTACGAGATCGCATGAGTCTGAGCGCAAACTTTTGAAATAATATTTTTTATAAAATATTTCAAATACATTTAAAATATATATATTTTTCATGAAATACTATATTAACCATACATTACAGACGGGTAATAATATCATAATAATACATGAACCAATACAAGCGGGTGTGGGAGAAGTTAGGAGAAGCCACGGAGAAAGACTTTCGGTTGGCACCAAAGTGTTTCTGGAAAACCGTCCACTACCTCAGGAGGGGAAAGCAGGGAACCATCCAAGCTGTGTAGAGTAAGGATGGGACACTGTTGACCTCAACTGAGGAGGTAATTGGGTGGTGGAAGGCAGTGACGCAGGAGATGTTTTTTAGGTGGGGGGAAAAGTGTGACGAAAAATGTATCAAATGTTAAGCCTGTACAACTATGCTTTTAGTTAAAAAAACAAATAAAATACTGGAGTGAAATCCCGGGAATTTAACCCTGCTCCTGCAAGTGAGGGACAAACACATTACAAGTTCGCCATTAGAAAATTACTATAAATAGCCCATCAAATGTGTTGAAGTATTTGAGAGTAATATTTAGTAATTTATGGTTGTAGCGCAATTGTCTTGACATTGTTACACATGGTTATGACATATACTAGACTACACTGGTCAACATGCCAACATGATCACTGGTCAACAATACATGCCATGTATCTCCCTATTAAAAAAGAAGCAAACCGCTCTAAAATATTCCTCTTCAAAAAACGGTCAATGAACAAACCTATGTTATGCGCACAGGAATTGTCATGCTTTTAGGGGAATTGCCGAAATGGTGCACGTTTTAGACTACACATGGTTTTACAAGCCTAAGGGAGGTGTCGTATTTTTTCACTTTTCTGAACCAAAAAAGCAAGAGGAGATACCAACATACACACAAGAACAGGACATCAAAGGTATGGTATCTGATTATCCAAGACGAAAACTTTACTGTATGGTACAGTAAAGTTTCATGTTGTGTGATTATGAGATCCAGATCGACGTGAGACAAATCCTGGTGCTAAACAAATGTCTGACTCTAAAGCATGCCAAGATAGTAAAACTAATGGAAGTCATAAATAAACATGATCTTAAAATAAAACAATGTAGACTGACTTACCCTGTTATGTAAGGATATTGCTGTTTCTGTAGTCTAGCCTACATGTTTGTCATTCACGTGAATTGTCAAGATCGTGCATTGAGACTGGTGGAATTATAAGATA
>JAODTR010047596.1:0-18662 GCA_025399935.1 Amblyopsis rosae | reverse complement strand
CTGCCCCCGCGACCCGACTCTGGATAAGCGGATGAGGATGGATGGATGGATGGATGGATGGATGGATGGATGGATGTTTTGGGAGGGAATATTTACTTGTAACAAAACAACTTTAATAATCAATCAATGAAAATGCAACCACAATGACCTGCCATCATTCTGACCACTGAAGATGATATTTCTACTTCATTTCCTGCATTTGCTACTTGTCAATTAGTTCCTGTGCATGTCTTCCTGTCACATCTCAGAACAAAGAGCAGCTAAGCAGCTCTAGGCACACTCTGAGCTGCTGTTGACCACATCACACCACATCTCCTTCATGTCAACGTTCTGAAAGTAATACAACAATGACACGGAAAAGGATTGCGGCTAAAAGAAACCACAGCAATTGAGTTTGTGTGTGTGCGTGCGCGAGCGTGAATGCATCTGTGTTTGCCTTTGTTTGTGTGTGTGTGTGTGTGTGTGTTATAGTTGTTTTGTCAGAATGAATAAATATGCATTGCTACTACCTCATTCCATATGTGGCCGTGAGAGTGCTGCTGAGCCAAGCACATACTTCCCCATGATTCACTTGCCCACCGCGCCTTCACACAGATGTCAGCTGGTGCAGAGATCGTCTCACTAACATGACAAACACCATCCAGATCAAACGCGAGCCTATTTGCTGAGCCTATCCGAGGCGGAACAGATCAACAGGAGGAACGTTATGAGTTTTTGCATCAATAGATCATTAGGCACAAAACTTTTCTTAATGATTTTTTTTTTGCTCGTGTTTGTTCTGGAGAGAAGACGTTTAAATTGGATTAGAAAGCCGTAGGCAGCACTGCTGCTGGGAAAATGACACCAAACTAGGGACCACCAACAGAGACAAAATATGAGTATTATTTTTAATAGTTTATAAGCCACCGGCGTGTAAAAATTGGCAAGGATTTACTCAGTGCTAATACTGTATCACCTGAGACCTGTACAATAGCTAGAGGGTGCAGTTGAAGCACTGTCTAATATATATATATATATATATATATAGGCTATACAAAAAGAAAATAGGCACAGCATTTTTGCGACAGTTGGCATACAGTGAATTGAGGATAATTGGCGAGGGAAGTGTAGGCCAACTTAACATTAAATTGAAACATGTACATGACGGCAATTTGCGGAAGTGGTTTCAGGCTAGATTTGAGATTACCAAAGTACTCTACAAATGACAAACTGTAGAAATGCAATACGATGTTATTACCTGCTTTTCTTGTGCTGTTTCAACCCTGCAGGGAACATTGGAGCGGAATTGTCTTACAACAATGTTGGCATGTTCATTTCGTCTGACGCAGGCAACACATGGAGACAGGTAGGACTCCACTGGGTCCAGAAAACATGCAGCCAATACACAGCAGACGTGGGGTTGAACGGGCTGGGAAAACCACATTGTGACAGGTGATTGTTTACGGCTCACGTCTGTGTGCAGATCTTTGAAGAGGAGCATAATGTGTGGTTCTTGGACAAAGGGGGAGCTCTGGTGGCGGTTAAGCAGCCGTCCGTGCCGACCAGACACTTGTGGTAGGCTTTGCAGTACTCCATTGTTGTATTTACTTGTTGTTCCCTCCACATGTTATACAGACCTTGTGGTCCAAATTATCTAAAAAAAGATACATACTGTATTTGTTCAAAATAAACGGAGAAAATCAAATTAATGATTTTCTGCCATTTTATCATTACAAGCCCACGGGCTTTAGTGCTTTCATTAACATGTCGCCTCGCTATCGCCCAAATTGGTTGCTTGTGCTTTGCCTCACTGCAGAGTAATCCAATTGAGACCAGATCTGCCCTCCAATTGCTTTGGCAACAAGTCTAAAATTAGTTTCTGAAAAACCAGTGAGGTGTACGGGCGCTTTTTTTGTCTCCCAACTAATTTAGGCGCTAAGATGCATGGGCGGACAGACAGACAGACAGACAGACAGACAGGTGCAGAGAGACAGGCAAATAGCGCTGCTGTAGAGGAGAAGCCCATGTATCTTTTGTTCGACAGGCCTTGTTCAACACCAGTACTCACATTGTCACCACCAGAGTTATGTTAAGCACCTACCTGGTTTAAAGCCTCCTAATGGATGCTTGTCGATGCGCACCTAGTTTTTTTTATTTTGTCAGAGCTTTAAACCAAATACAGGCAGAGCGGAGAAGGGATGCTATTTTTATTTTATTTTTTTGAACAACAGCAACACTGCAACACAGGGCATTATTTTCTTCTGTTTCACACATGGACTGAGCTCTGCTTCAGCCCTCGGCATGCTCGGGTATACTTCCAGTTGTTCCCACTTCTGCAGCGATGTTGATAAGCCGTCAGTGTCAATAGAATCAATAGAGTCCCGATGATGAAAGCTGTCCGGTTCCCCCCCACTCCTCCCTCGTGCCACCCCTCCTCCTCCTCCCTCTGTAGTGGAACACAAAACAAGGTGTGTGCATTGTGTTCTTAGTCTCGCAGAGCCAGCCTTTATCTATAAGTCTGGGACAAAGCGCTACGGCAGTAACTGCGACAGCACCCGCCTACTTGACAGAAGAGGTATTTTGAATGACATGTACGGCCACCAACTACTATCGGACGTTAAACTTTAAATGAGGAATTTGTTGGAAAATGAATCAGGTTGTTTTATTAGATGTTGTAACTCTGTAAAGTGTGTAGGCTACGGTTACGGCTTAAACGAAATGTTTAATTTCGAATTGGTAAATAAAGCAGTGCGCCAGCGTCGCAAGGGAAATTATGCACACACACTTGTGAGTGACAGTGCTTCCAGCCGATGGAGATCGACAGTGCCACTTCATACGTATCAGACGTTCAGCACATAGTTGCTTATGTGACGTAGTGCTAGAGGACAAAAGAAGCTGAGAATTACACCCACCAACCCGACCCCATGCGGTCGGCTTTTACCCGCACGTTCCTGCGATATTTTTTCATCTCTTTTCTCTCAGCAAACGCGGCCTCTTTTCATGTGTTCTGGATGACAGTCTTGCCTCTGAATAGGCCTTTTATGTTTGTTATAATATGCTCTCCCTAAAGCGAGATGCTAATTGTGCCAAGACTGTCCTCCTTTCCGTCTGTCTGTCTGTGTCTCATTGTGATTACTACTGAAATCCTCCCAGTTGTCTGGCTCAAACGTAGAGCATCTGTTTCAGTGTATTGTGATGGTGATGATTTGTATTCCACGCACACGCACACGCACACATGCACGCACGCACGCACACACACGCAGGATCAGCTTTGACGAGGGGAGGCTGTGGACACGCCACAGTTTCTCCCTGGTGCCGCTGTTCGTGGACGGGGTCCTAGTGGAGGCCGGAGCAGAGAACCAGATCATGACGTAAGCCACAGCTCTACTGTAGCTTAAAAGATTCACCCAGCTAGAGAACACTCCACTCTATTCCCCCGCGTCGATGCGGCTGAAAACACGATAGAATATGCGGTTTGGTATGTTCCAGCTCGCCTAGCTTCCAACTATGTTGTTGATCTGCTGCTAACAAAACAATCTTAACTGCTCAGATCGTTAAATCAGCAAGGTAATAATACAAAATTGACACCTATAATAGGGAAGAGACTATCGGCGTTTAGTCTTGTGACCCACGCTGTGTGTAATATTCCCTGTTGGCGCGCCACAACGACGCAACCGAAACTTCCTATTGGTGCTTGGGGCGTCAATTAACGTGCGCCGCCACGCCTCCGGTGTGCGTTGGGATCTTGTCTTTTGTTGGTTTCTGTTTTCTGGCCACTATTTGCTTCTCATAGGACATCACTCAGTGTTTGCTAAAAGGAAAATGGTCACTGAAATGTGCCATGTGGTGTTTAAGCATTAAAATCACCTTAATGAAAGTCACTGAAGATAAGTCTTAGATGAATCTATTATTAGGAATCATAAGGCCCCTATCACACAGAGACCTGTTGCCTTGGCCAAGGGCTGCCTCGTCACATTGACAAACAGTGCGACTCCGCGCCTTGCGCTGAAAAGTTGGAAATATCTCAACTTTTATGTGAGTCTAAAAAAGGCTGAACCAGAAAAAAGCGGATACCAGACCGACCAATACATACTAGTATCACAAGAAAACACTGGTCTTGCTAGCGACGATGCGTTTCTAGCGACGGGTCTGTGTGATCGGGGCCTTAGAGTGTTACTGAAGTATACATATATTACTATTACATACATTACTATTACTGATATTCTCTCAGACATAACAAGTATGTATTTGGCCATTGCAGATTTTTTGGCCACTTCAGCCACCGTTCAGAGTGGCAGCTGATCAAGATAGACTACAAGTCCATCTTCAGCAGGAAATGCACAGAGGAAGACTATCAAACATGGCACTTACACAATCAGGTACGTTTCGTTGTGTCTTTCAAAATGTCTCAGCTCGCACTGCCTGGCTGTTTTGTGGATATGTACAGACTGTTTCCGTAATCACAACATATGCAGCCCACATCCATCCACACGGCTGCAATCCGGTGAGTAGATAATTGGAGACATACTGTAGCGTCACAAATACGACAAGCAGTCGGTTGAAGGCTAAGCGATAAAATATAAAAAAGAGATGTTGGACATTTCTTTAGCTTATATTATCTACCTTTGTAGCACACATTAGTAGCTAGTATAAGTTAAATTACTGTAGTATAAATGTTTTGTTGAAATTATGTCAGCTATGTAAAAACAGCTTTTGAACACATTCCTCGGTTCAATGTTTGTTTTCTTTGTTCTTTTTTTATAAACTTGTTTTGGATGATTGTGGTAATTCTTTTTACAAACTGGTTCAACACAGTTAAACAAAGTCATAAAACAAAATACACTCTAGCCATTTACACAGGAAGCCTTGAAGGAATCCTGTGTGGCTCAGTGGGGATTCTATGGAACCGTCGACAAAAACCCCAATTTAAATTTGTTGTTGTTGTTGCTGTTCTTGGTGCCCACAGGGTGAACCGTGTGTAATGGGACAGAAGCAAATCTACATGAAACGTAGGCCCGGAAACTATTGCATGCTGGGAAAGGACTACTCCACAATCCTTTCAGCCGAGACGTGCATCTGCCGAGCTCATGACTTTGAGTGGTAAGCTCTTTTCCTTTGTTTTTGCAAATATGCCTTTCTTTTTGACATGGTCTCCGTTGGAGCAGTGATTTTCAAAAAGATGTGAACTATGGCCTTTGACCCACTTGTATTAACAGTAACATAGAATCATACAAATACACCATTATGTATTTACGTATATTTGTAATTATATTCCATTAGATTGTCTTTCTGAGCTAATCACATCTTGTTTTTTTTTATGATTTTATGTGCAAACAATTTAGGTTGACCTACAGTATGTGTGAACTGTTTGTTATATTATGTTCACTGAGCGAACATAAAAAAACATTAAAACCTAAGGAAACAGCAAAACAGACTCATATGTTATAGTTTGTAATTTTTAGCTTTTTTTTTTTATAACAAACTAAACAGCATTTGAATGACTCACCGGGGAAAAGGACTTAAGCACATTGTTCTCTTCAGGCTGCAGGACAATTTTAAAATTTTCAGTTGATTTTCAATTTATCACCCGTTCTTGTTTCTCATTAATTTAGTCCATTTGCAGTTTGACTTTTCCAATAATCGCATACTTTTGGATATCGCTTAATGCAATTTGGTTAATGTTCCTGTGTGTTTGTTCATAATACCGTTGAGAAGACAAGGGTGTAAATATCTGCAATTTGTATGCAAATCATAGCCGGTTATATTTGTATCTTAGAATGGCAAAGAACATAAAAAATAAAATAAAACCATTTGAACATACATCTATTAAGTTTGACTGGGTTCAAAAGAAGATGCTGACCAAAATGATATTGGCAGTTAAAACGGTCAAAATTGAGCACCAGCGTCAACGTAATTACAGTAATAGAAAATAGCTGCGTTTGACAATCAAATCGACATCCATAGGCTTGACTCCATAACATTGTTGTGCCAAAGTGGTTATCTGACTGGGAAGGCAATGGATGCACATGCAATTATACGTCGTATTATCTATAAATTAACAACATTGCTACAATATTTATGGTTACTGTCCACGTTTTTGACTGCAGGATATTACGCTTGTACCACTCTGATATACAATTTGCCGTTTTTGTTTATAAATGAGACCATACTATTCTGAAATGTCTTGTTTTGACATGTTTCCTTGAGGCATATGAACCCACTGCCTGTGTACCATTACAGTAATGAATATGCCACACACCCACTGAGCCAAAATGGACTAGTGAGCCACACGGGCTATATATATTTGTTCCGATGTGTTAAATCGTTGATAAATCCTTGCCAGGGTTGTTATTGAAACGGGCACTTGCTTCGTGAGACGTACTGTACATCATGCACAGATTACAGTGATACAAGTGAGATTTAGCAGCCCTCAATTTGTGGAAACAGACCCGGGGGCGGGGGGAGAGCATTTGTCAACGGCAGCACTAATCAATACATAATAATGGCGTGTCCTTATGCCAGACAAGCCCCTCATCCCCAGCTATAAGGAGACAGAAGCGGTGTGGAACGTGGAAGCGCGCCCCCTAAAAAGCTGAGACATTGATCAGGTGCTGGTGTGTGGATGTGTCTTGTCTGATAGTGACTACGGCTATGAGAGGCGTGGGGATGGGAACTGCAGGCCTGCCTTCTGGTTCAACCCATCGTCTGTGTCCAGAAGCTGTAGCCAGGGGCAAAACTACCTCAACAGCACGGGGTGAGTGTTGCTTACGGGATTTAACGTTAACGTATTCGCTGACGTCATAAATTAGCTCTGTTTTAGGAGACGGTGAACTTTTCTTCCTTCGCCATTTTGTATATGTGTGCGTATTGTTTTGGAGGCCTTCCAGCCAATTTGTATTCACTGAAGCGCAGTGATTCTTGTTTAAACATCACATCTCTCTCTCTCTCTTACTCTCTCTCTCTCTGGATGTGTATCTCTCTCTCTGGATGTGTCTCTGCTAATAGCATTGCAGCACAACAGTGAATTTCAAACCGGTAATAAAAACCTCAAAGTGTCAAAATAACTGGAGTTATTTGGTTTCCAACAGAGGAGTGCATATCCTATTAATACATGTGTCAATCCAGAATGTGTCATCTCAGTAACATAACAATTTAGTGCTGCTAGGTGTGTTAGTCTCTGACATAGCTCCCAGTGTCAAACTCTAGGCTGTAGGGACACATTACGAATACGGATGGAATACTACGCCTTACGCCTTTGCATACTGGATGCATATTATTTTTTACGCTGGGTGCCCACCATATGCGCAGGTTGCGTTGCGCTGGAAGTCATTATTTGTCATTGCCGCAGTCTGAATCTACGCGAATGTTGCACGGGTCTGCGTTGCGTTTCGGCTGCCGCATGCTTTCAATCTTTTCAACTCTTGCTTCATTTTACCCTACGGCAATGTACAAGGTTCACCCGGAAGTTTGAAAAGTTTTGAAATGCCAGCCAGCTAGCTAGCTGTTATCCCTAAAGTAATGGATATAGTTCTCTAAAGTGTTAAAAGCATACACCATTTTTTTATTTTGGCGAATCTCTACATTATACACATAGTCTGTGTGGATTATAGAAAAAAGTATTAAAAAATTTTTGATATTTTCACCGTCTGAAAACCATAGATATTTGCTAGTTTAGTGGTTCATGAGAGTGTGGTTGTAGTCATATTAATGTTAGAGACATATGCAAACATCAAATTACACAAACAACGTGGTTATTAAACAGTAAAGTCCATGATGAACCTATAGTTATTTAGATTGGTAAAATGTTTGCACTCTTGGCAGAGAGGACCAGCTACTGGCCGCGTATTACACGCCCACACCTGTATGTATGTATGTATGTATGTATACTTCCATTGGATGCAGAAAAATACTGCCTGCAAAATATTTGATGCATTTGGTGGGCACCCGGCGTTAAGTTGCTTGCACACCGCCCGGACAAACACAGACTGACTCCAGCCAATGCCAACTGTGGGATCAGTGTGCGCCGTCAGTCGATGTCAGTTGATGTTGGTTGGTGTTCGTCGGTTGGAGTTTTTAGAGATCGACATGTCCAGTCGGGTCGGGCTGGGTTGTGGAACGTCTTCACAGTTTTCCAACAAACCGCAATATGATTGTTCTCCTGACAACTTGCTGTGTACAATGTTAGTTCGGTTTTCACTGAAGGTGTCTAGGAGGCTACATAACTGCCCATTGCTCACTTCACTTCGCCATTGTTTCTGGATGTAGGAATGTGAATAAAGCAGAGTTGTGGTAAGAGAAAACCAACTCTCCATAAGCAGCAAGCCGTTTTCCAACCGCAATAGTAGCCTACCATAATGTCTCCGCTTGTTTGCAATTGAGATGGGTTTTTCTCAGTTTTTCACGTCACATTGTCCAAGGTCTGAGTTGTCCGTTCAGTTACAGTCTGGGCAATATAGACAGGCAGTTGGTTTTCTGAACATTGAAAAGACTGCCAACTTTACAACGTTGGTGTTAGTTGGGCACAGTCTGGGCCGTGTGCAAGCACCTTAGATGACAAACTGTTGTCACACACGATACATTGGGTGCCTTTAGCTTCAATCAACTACCCTACACAGGAATACGCAACATAATGTAATTTAATATAACAAAATAAGCTTCAATGTGTGTATATTTAAAAAGGTACCGCAAGGTGGTCTCAAACAACTGCACCAAAGGTGTGAAGGAGATGTACACAGCCAGAAAGCAACAGTGTCCCAACAGACCTCCAAAAGGCCTCTCGTTGACCACCAAAGACCACAAACTCACAGCTAACCTGGGGACCAATGTCACCTTTGTGGTTCAACTGGAGGAGGTGAGAGATAACTATTTACTGTGTCACAGGGAGATGGTACACACACATGATGACAAAATGCTGTAACTAATATTATGCTATAATATTGGTTGCTTACAATTGCTGGTATATGACCTGTCAAACTAATGACAAATTTACTACAGTACATGACAGTCGCTTTGGATAAAAGCATCTGCCAAATGCCATAAATGTATGTGTCAGCACTTGTTGAATGTTGCTTTACATACAGTACAGTTCCATGTGGTTTGAGACAGTAGGCTTTGCGATACTAGCCCTAAACGGTACAGTTTTGTGAAAGTCTGATTATTAGATAATAACTGGCTGAAGTAAATTAATACGTAATATGTGGGGTCTACTATATGGTTGTAATGTGTATCTTGTTAGGGACATACAGTATACCAAATATCAGCATTCTAGGTCACACTTCGTGGCCTCTCAAATGTGATTAGATTTTAGTGCCACTGTAAGGCCAGATGTGCATTGTATTATAACCAGGTCATCCTACAGTACACCAAACGTTCTACATATTTGCAAACTTGAGTCCAGATCTGATTAGAAACATTTGAGTTATTATGCACACAGTGTTGTTGTCAAGAAAAGCTATGGTTCTTTTAGAGGAGGATACACATTTAGGGAATGCATGAAGGTAAGCTCTTTACTGTGGGAAGAATTGTATACTCCACAATGGCAGGGGATAAAGCAGGAATCGAAAGAGTACAGTAGATAGTCAAACAGAATAGAAACTAGAACTAGAGAAGAAAACCAACAAGAAGAAATACAACTCCAAACACTGAGTACCAAGAGACTAGACAACACTAAATAATCCAGAAACTAACAGAAAAACCATGTTTAGATGGGCGAAAATAATAAAACGCTGGCATCCATTTGAAATGAATTGGACCGTCTTTGCGCGCTGAACATGTCGGCGGTGTGAATGCAGGGTAAGGCAGCCATTTCATTCATCATTGATTTTACCATGACATGGAAATTAGTGCGTAAATCATGTTGTTCTGAGTTGAACAGAGTCATTCTGCAATGGAACACGCAGCCACACAGCCCACATACTGTACCTCCTGAGTGAAACGACTGCTAAAATTGGGTAAGAATTGTCTGCTGTCAGGGAAAGTAATCATACTCTTTTCCAGAAAATTTAACGAAGTCAAATGGAACCGAATCACCCACGCAATGCGGGTTTCCAGAGCACAGACAGCAGCCAGAATGGAAGACCTTGCAGGAGACCCTGTTAGCGAGCAAGGGGCTCAGGGGCGGAGGGTCGGGTCGGCATGGCTCCATAGCCAGCAGCTGTTAAACTGGTTGACATTATATTTAGACGCAATGCATTGCGGCTGATATTATGTGTGAGGCTTGACGTGTGAAGTGCGTTCGTTCCCCCTCGGGTCTCATCCAAGTCTAGTTGGCATATTACTGTGTGATGTGCTGAGGAGGTGAGGCCTATTTCTTTCATTAAGAGCGGAATTGTCTGATAGAATGTACTGTATGGCAGAACGACGCGCTGGGAGTTGGGGGAGTAATGTGCTGAGGGGTAGCGGGGAGGGTGGTTTGTGGCGTAAGGAATCCTCTTGGCAGCAGCCATCTGCTTTTGGGAAAATCCTCGAGTTGAAGTCAAACTTTAATTTATATTCATGAAGCCCGTCATGGCGGTGTTTCTCGAAGAGGGCGAATGGTGCTAAATATCGAACATACTGGAGTAATGCAAAATGGAAAAGAAAAGACGGATACGGATAAAATATGATTTGGATCAACAGTATGCTGTTTAAATTGACTGACAACCAACAAAAAGTCCATCTGACAATTTTTTTTTTTTTAATTGGCAATATTTAAATAATTAGGTCAATTTTTGGAAGATATTGCTTTTTATTGTGACAAACACATTTTTTTTTACTGTAATAAAGGTGAAAGTAGTGAACCTAAATATATAAATCTAATAAATTATGCTGTTTTAAGTTGCAATTTTTTTCAGATGGACTTAAAATTATATAATTGAACACTAATTGAAGACTATTTGAAATATTTAATTTGTGCAAGCCCACGGTCATAAATGCAGTTGTGTCTCAAAAGATTTTACACGCAGACTGTACTTGGTAATATTAATGTACATGCATTTATTTATTTATTAATGTTTTGATTAGGACATTTGTGTGCACAAATGCACTTCCCCATGCTACTGTACTAACCACACATGATTAAAGTTGTTGTATCAGTAATACAATGGTTGGGAAGTAACTGATTACATGCGATTTAAGTCTAGGAACTGGAACAGATTACATTTAGTACATGTACTGTCTAAGCCACTGGGTCAAATATGACTTCCTCCTGACCAAGCCCCTGTATTCTTTTGCATTTCCTGCTGAATAAAACATGACTCATAGTTTCAATGATTGGTACAGATTTTACTGCCTGAGATTAGTCTCCTTTAATCGGACCCACTTGGTCAGGTTAAAGGAACACATTCATGTTATTTATTTTCGAGTTGGTCCCACTTTACTAAATTATGCTTATGAGGGACTCATTAATCCTTCAGTAATGCCTCAATAAGAATTAGCATCAATGGGCTAATGCAGAGGTCTTAAACAGGGGGTCCAGGAACCATAGGGGGTCCTCAGAGGTACTGCAGGGGGTACTCCAAATTATCTGCTTCAAAAATTATTTTCATCAGAAAATATACATAAAAACAACCTATGCTATATTCTGTTAATTATTATTTTAATGGCTTAGTTACTTACTTTTATACATGGCATTATAGGCTGCCCTACACATTGACTCAGCAACTAAATATTTTATACCATATGTGATAGTTATTTCTGTCAGCCAAGACCTCTGGGCTAACGTTATATTACAGATAGCTGGAAGGTATTGTGTGATTACAGCATTTAGAAGACATTATAACCACCAGTGGCAAATGTGAACCATTAATGTGTCAATAAACAGGACATACAGAACATTATTTATTGAATCCTGAGCCAGACAAATGTCAAGAACAACAAGATTCGTATTCCTAATATTCTACACAATGCAGAAGGTTGACCTTTTAAAGATGTGCCTTTAAACACCCCGAAGACATCTCCTATGCATCCCTGTACACTTGCCGTCTCTTTCAGCGCTGCATCATTGAGATTGAGATCTCACTCATCACATTGGCTTTGTGGATCCAGGTCTGATATCCCACTGAAGACTTGACCCCGTGCATGCAAACCACTCTCGGCCGCCACAGCAGTGTCTTTGTTCCCAACGCTGCTTCGCTGATCTGAAGGCCTTAGGCGTAATGCGTTGTGAGGATTTGATCGGGTCTGGTGCAAACAAAAAGAGTGATATTTGGTCAGATGGCCTTGAGGTCTCTGTGAGTTTCATGTGGATTAGGGGTCCATCGTAACCTTGAGTTCCAGACCTAAACTTCACTTTGTGAATAGGGTCTGGACACGTTTGCAGTCGTTGGCTCCCATACTGGGCGTAAACTATTGGTCAGCCTTTTAATAACCGAATCTCAACACTACAACTGTTTGTATTGCTTCATTGAGCTCTAAACGCCATTTTGGAAACACAGGCTTGACTTCAACACACTCCCCTCCCCCCATGATTGGCCCGCCAGCAGAGGATCTGTGCGAATACTAAAGCGAACAATACTTCTCAATCTCAGTGAATATGAAGCAGAGAGCAATAGTCGGGGGCGGAGCCAAGATATGTCACAAATGGAAGAGGAGCCTTGTGTCGTTGTCAGTGCTGAGTTGTAGCCTTGGTGTTTAGTGACTATGGGTCATAGTATAGTTAGCAAAAACTTGGAGGGCAGGTGAAAGTAGAAACAGTAAGGGTTTTATTTACCCAATATTTTAAATAAAAAAATAGAAAACAATCTATACAATTAACATAAGTGATAAGTGTAACTAAGCTGCTCCAGTCTAAACAGAATTAAGTCAAAACACAAACTTAATCAAAGTTACATAATGAGTACTCTTCTGCCCTAACAAAAAGATAAGACTATCTCCACCTGCAAAGCTATATAATACACCATCCAGTCAATGTCATGTCCGGTGATGCAGAGGGGGAATAAGGCGTGTGTGTATATATATATATATATATATATATATATATATAAACAGCTAGTGAAACTATAAACAACCCCCCATCCCCCCAAATTAACATAATAGTCCAGTCCAATCAGCCTGCTCCCTCCCACAAAGGCTGGTGGCAATTATTAGCCATCAGTGTTATGTCTGCCATATTAAACACCATTTTTTCCTTCCTCTGATTCAAGATATCATATACCAGGCAGTGTGACATGAAATATCTCCCCCGCTCCCCCCACAGACCCTGACCATACTTGGCCAAACCTCGTTTCTTTACAAACTCCAGAGCGCAACATAAAGAAACGTAGCTAGGTTTAGAGGGAAGAAGTCAAACCACGGTTTCAAGCGTCTTGCTCTTGTGCACTGTGGCGGAGGAGGCCCCGTATTGCGGTGGTACAAACGACGGTCCCAGTAGCGTTGGCGTTACACTGTGGCCAAGGGGATGCCGGGAGTTTTTACACCCGCAGGCCTGAGGGATAATCTGAGATTTTGGTTGCCGTGGCAGCTGGAGCCACCAGCACTGTGCGCTGATCCTAGGAAAGTGCCAGATGTAATTCCCAGAGGAAATTGCACAGGCAGCTGAAGGCTCACACCATATACACATACAACCCCTCCCCCTCCTTTCACATACACACACATGCGCATGCACGCACATACACACACACACACGCGCATACACACACACACCCACAGGCCCTCATGGATGCATGTGGATGCACGCACACGCATGCACGCACATACACACACACATGCGCACACACACACACACACGCCCTTATGGATGCATGTGGATGCACGCACAAGCATGCACGCACGCACATACACACACACCCCCACATGGATGCATGTGGACGCACGCACATACACACACGCACCCACATGGATGCATGTGGACGCACGCACATACACACACGCACCCACATGGATGCATGTGGATGCACGCACATACACACACGCACCCACATGGATGCATGGGGATACACACACACACACTATACTCTTTAGCTGACTTACATGATAATAGACCAACAGTGCAAAGCCAGCATGTAACAAGGGACTGATATTGGCCACAGAGGTTGTGTCTACAGTGTGAGTAGGTTAGTTAGTAGATACAGTCACACCTCACGCTCATGAAGAGCAGCAGGTGAAGCTTGTGGACATTGAGGTTTGCCACAACAGCCACATTAGGGTTTGTTACAAATCTGCATACCGCAGCAATGCAATCTTTGCTAGACCACAAAGCGTGCGTGTGCGGGTGTGTGTGTTGTTGTCGTTTCATCGACTCAGATAAATAAATGAGATCAGTGCAATGACGGTGGCACAGACAGCATGTTCTCTGCTTCTACCCATGTAGATTCATATTATGAAGATGCAATACCAGTACATCTAATAAGAACATAAAAATCCCAATGGCATGGAATTTTTATCAATGGTTCTCATGTGTAGAAAGACGCATTAATAAGCGTGTTGTAAAATAATTTCATGAATTTTACGTAATTTATTATGTTTGGGTAGGCTGGTAAAATATTTTATTATTCATAATAATTCATTGTTTTTTATAGAGCAAGTTAAAAACACATGCTTTATTTTGGAAAGGATAATCAGATAGGAATACAAGTTAAGTAATAAGAAAATAAACTACACTGCAAAGAGTAACCTGCTGAAATAATGCATTATGATAAACATAGAAAGTGAGTAGTACCCTGTACTAGGATAAAAGTGCCTTGCTTTATAGAACCCCTGCCGCATAATATAACCTACCGTGTGATGTTTTTCCAGGGCGACTCTATTCGAACCAACATCCAGCTGGATTTTGGTGACGGCACAGCGGTGTCCTACTCCAACCTGAGCTGGACCGAGGAAGGCATCCGACACGTCTACAAGTCCGCCGGAATCTTCCGCGTCATGGCCCTGGCGGAGAACGCGCGTGGCCACGACGCCAATACGCTATATCTACACGTTACATGTATGTGCCTATCATCTTGTTGTCAGGCAAAGATAAACAAACACTTTGTACAATTATGAAAATGTATACTCACATTGAGAAAAAGCTGTAGTTAGCTTATCCTGATTATCATGCCACATTTTAAATATAAGAAGGAGAACTGTGTTGGGCAAAATACTCAGGATTTGTAATACGTTACTTATTACTCTTTCAACAAGTAATAATATTGATTTACTTATTACTGGGTATTAAAAGTAATTAGTTACATTACTAGTTTCACTACAATATTATGTTCACAATCACTACCCTGCCTTGCCCCTTCTGAAAAATGTCAACCTGTGTAGCCAGCTCTTTTTAGAATTGAATCCTCTTCATTGGAACAATAATTAACCTTAGGAGTCAACAATCAGCCAAAGTGAAAACATTGCAGCCTCTCAGACCAGATGATGGGACAGGTTGGTTTAATTAGCCTACACTAAATTTGCTAGGACTAGAAATCCTGTACTTGTAACGCAGTAATGCAGCATTACTTGGATTAGTAATTGTAATAGTATTACAGTTTTGAAAATAGTAATTAATTACACTACTAGTTACTGGAAAAAGTAATAATATTACAGTAACTAGGTACTAGTAACTACTAGTAATTAGTAACTATTGTAGTGTGCTTATTCAAGGTTTAACTGTTTGGCAGTAATACTGTAGCAATGAAGTTGACGCTCAAACATTTGTCAGTATTTTGTGTTTACACTACCAGTATAACTGCTTAGTTAAACCAATAAGTAGCAGCAGACATTAACACGTAACAAGTAAAGAAAATATTATATAATAACACATTCATTATATTTAGCTTGTGGCAATAGCATACTCACTTATACTGTATACTGTGAAATAACGTAGGTTAAAAGCCTCTGAGGATTTATACAATTGTTTTTCAACATGCTGTGTCGAATGGGATATTTATCTTCATTTTAAGATGCACTTTATCAATTCAGAAATGTTTTTTGTCCTCATCATTCATTCATTTCACTAATTTAAAGGTAATTTTTTCGCTGGCATTTATTATTATTTTTGACGGGTGTGGAGAAGAGCACAGATGATGCTGTTAGTGACATGCCAAAATACAATTATTTTTCAGAAAGGCATTTTTAACACTAGTAAATCTCCCCCTATTTCTTTCACACTTAACACCCACACACAAATTGAATTCCTAAAAGTAGGGATAACAATTAGTTCCAGTTAAAGAGGATGAGAGTTAACAGAAGCTTTGGCAAAGCAAAATACACTAGAGGCAGCAGCACACAAACCTAGACATTTTCCTATAAAATATATAATATCTGTCTGCTTTTACAAACTGGCCATACATTTTATGTAATGCCACATCAACTAATTTCCCACAGGCATCAAACCATGGAAATGTACCAAATAAATATAATTATTAGAAACAGACACATACAAGACATACATAATATACAATAACATAGTCAATACATCAATTAAAACAATACAGGGTGCGTCTAGTCCAAAACAATGTCATTAATGTTACTTAATGATTCTTTCAGGGGAGTTCTCACGCTTACTCAAATCCACAGGAAGGTCAGAGCACATAGTTTTGCTCGATAACATTTGAACACGGACCATTAATTTGAACATTCCCATTCACTGTTGCTCATAGTAAATGTAGCATGTATTAGCTTAGAGATTCATGCCTGTCCATACGAACGTTAATTTTGACCGTCCCTGTCATTCCCAGTAGTAGTACTTGAATGGAATGGGAATGGAATGGTACTGGAATGATAGAAGCAAGACTCTGTGAGCATGCACAGCTTCCTATTCCCAAAGAAGCCTCATTAGAAGAGCCCGTCACGACTTGACGCTGGACTGACACTGACCTGAGCGGTGTTATTTTTCAGGTCCAGTGGAGCATGTTCAGCTGCTCGCCCCGTACGTTGTCATAAGGAACAAAGAGGTGAACATCACTGCCATGGTCTGGCCCAATCATTCACGCACTGTCACTTATTTCTGGTGGCTGGGCAACATCACAGAGGTGGGTGTGACAGGGCCAGGGCTCATTCCTGCCTGATGCTGCGTTCACATGGAACACGTACGGCAGACACCTTCATAAAAGTCAAACGGAATCAAACGGAATGGCAGTTGCTATGGCATTGTTTACAAATAATTGTAATAAAAATACATTCAAATTTAGATACAATTTTTGTATGACACGCGAGTGTGTCTTTATCGATGAGCAATGTTTAGGTTAAGTAAATTAACACGTTATTTAAGCAGCCTTTTTCTAATTCGTTTACGGTTTCTGAACAATAGCCTATATTAATCTAATGTTATTGATCACTTGATAATATGCTTGTCCTGCAGACTCAACTTGTTTAGCCTGAAGTTACTGTATTAAAAACTATATTTACAGATTTGGTCATCTGCAAATGTTGAACATTTAATTTTTACTTACGGTGTGTGTACTGTACTGGCGATCAACATCAGTTCCTTGCCGTGCATATTTCGCTGATACTACGTAGCTGGCCATATCCTCATAGGGGCGTTGCCAAACAAACCGTGTGCGGTAATCTGAGCAAAATACACACGTTTCTCTCATTCGCCTGTTTCCCCGCACCTCTCCCTTTTTTAGCCAATACAGACCAGGAGTCTAATAGTCCATTTTGAAAGGCTTGCTACTTCCCCGTGTCACATCGACATTGCTAATTCCAAAAACAACTAGAAATACTTGGTTTTCATGGAATGGGTCATTCAAAGTAGTCCTAGAAGTAATCATTAAATATAAAAATAAAAAACCTGTAATCTGATTCCACTATTTTAGTTGGTAACTGTAATGGATTACAGTTTTTTACAGTTTTTTTCGTAATCAGATTACAAGTAACTGATGACAACTTCCAAACCCTGCTAACATGATATCCGTTTTGCCGTCTGCCGTGGTCCATGTGAACACAGCAATATATCCTCATGTTGGGCATGGTTGCCACGGTTTCCATGCAAATGTTTTGAATTGTATTGTGTGTGTGTGTGTGTGTAAAGAACATAATAATATAAATGTGCTGTATTCCTGCAGCCAATCATCACGTTGGACGGCAGCATCTCGTTTACATTCCCTAGAGAGGGCATGCACACCATTACTGTCCAGGTATCTTCTGCCAACACCTTACTGCAAGATACCAAGACCATCGCAGTCCAAGGTCAGTCCTATTTATTAATAAATAACTATAATTTATTTAGTTCTCAAGTAACTAAGAATTCCTTTATCAAAATACTGCAAGTATTGCATTGTAATTTAAAATGAACCAGTCCAGTGCCACATACAGTACTGTAAGTGCAATGCAATGATTTATTAACAGCGGATGCAGTGGCATATAGCAGTGACATTTTCAAATTAAGTGTGGCTAGCACATTTAGCCGAAGGGAGAACAGGGGAATATGTGAAATCCTTCTTCTTTTATCAAGAGTGTTAAATACCTTGAAATTCAGCTTGAGCAAAACGACAGCTGGCAAATCTCCTTGAGAATAATGCCCCCAGATCAGACTGAATTAATGGGCGATTCTCCCTCGACTCTCCCCGACAGAATTCTTCAAATCGCTACTTTTATCTTTCTCCCCTAATCTGGACGAGTTCAACCCCGACACACCAGACTGGAGACAGGATGTAGGGAGAGTAATTAAGAAAGCTCTGCTGCAAGTAAGTGTGAATTTCATTTCCTCTGTCCTTCCTGGGGGGGGGGGGGGGGGGGGGGGGGGGGGGGGGGGGGGGGGGGGGGGGGGGGGGGGGGGGGGGGGGGGGGGG
>JAODTR010047585.1:0-18663 GCA_025399935.1 Amblyopsis rosae | reverse complement strand
GGAAGTTTGGGGTCCCTTGCTGAAGCTGCTGCCCCCGCGACCCGACTCCGGATAAGCGGGAGAGGATGGATGGATGGCATGCTACTGTAAAGGTATAAGTTAGCGTCTTACTTATTTATAGCGTCTGGCCAACCTATTTAGCACAGGCATACAGTATTTATTACATCACAAAGTTAGAATAGAAGATTACAATTTGTAATAACACTTTTATTATTGTTTGTTTATATTCTCTTATGTCCAAATTAAAGACATAACCCAAAAAGGGCGGGAGACAGGGTGGCTGCTTATATGGGCGTGGCAGCACTGGGCCAATGGTTCTCTCAACCAGCCTAGATGGACAATATGCTCCACCAAACAATAAAATGCATGCTTGGCAAAACACACACACACCTAATGTTACAACTGTTAGGCCCAGATCACAGAGACGCGTCGCTAAAGGTGCGGCCGCTGCAAAAGTGATTTGATAAGCTCCCGATCACACAGAGATGGTCTGCCTGTGCCAAAGAGAACAGCTGCCTGGGACAACTGTCACATGGACGAAATGCGCGACTCCGCGCCTTGCGCTGAAAAGTTGATGATATGTTTTATTTGATTGTCTGAAAAACGCTAGAAAAACGCACTCTGGGGCAATCAACACTCTGAAGGGCCAACAACACTATGGATGGGCCAACAACACTCTGAAGGGCCAACAACACTATGGAGGGTCCAACAGCACTCTGAGGGGCCAACAACACTATGGAGGGTCCAACAGCACTCTGAGGGGCCAACAACACTCTGAAGGGCCATCAACACTCTGAGGGGCCAACAACACTGAGGGGCCAACATCACATTGAGGGGCCATCAACACTGAGTGGCCATCAACACTCTGAGGGGCCAATAACACTCTGAAGGGCCATCAACACTCTGAGGGGCCATCAACACTCTGAGGAGCCAATAACACTCTGGGGGGCCAACAACACTCTGAGGGGCCAACAACACTCTGGGGGGCCAACAACACTATGGAGGGTCCAACAGCACTCTGAGGGGACAACAACACTCTGAGGGGCCAATAACACTCTGAAGGGCCATCAACACTCTGAGGGGCCAACAGCACTGAGGGGCCAACATCACATTGAGGGGCCATCAACACTGAGTGGCCATCAACACTCTGAGGGGCCAATAACACTCTGAGGGGCCAATAACACTCTGAAGGGCCAACAACACTCTGAGGGGCCAATAACACTCTGAAGGGCCAACAACACTCTGAGGGGCCATCAACACTCTGAGGGGCCAATAACACTCTGAAGGGCCATCAACACTCTGAGGGGCCATCAACACTCTGAGGGACCAATAACACTCTGAGGGGCCAATAACACTCTGGAGCCAACAGCAACAACACTCTATGGGGCCAATAACACTCTGAGTAAACAGCGACAACACTCTGGGTTGGCCCTAACAAACAGCTAATGGAGGCCAAAAGCTTCTTCTACAAGATACTCATCTGTCATCCAGGGATCTGTCAATCACCCGGGGTCATAGGGCTGCAGGCGCATAGTGATCCTTCACCACTGCAAGGAGGAACATAAGTTATCAGTAAATGTAGATGGTTTCTGCATTCAAATGCATCTCGTGAACTCGAAGCTTTCAGAAAGGTTCTACTTAACGACGTTGTAAATGCCACAAGATAGGGGGCATTCATATGGACTCTTCTCGTGAACACGGTAAGCACGACCCCATTTGAACGCAGCATGTGTGCAGCATCTGCCTGCGCATTCTTCTAGTTTGGGTTTCCGGCGCTGAAAGAACAAGACACGGTGAGTTACACGATGCATTGTGGGAGTACGAATCCATTCACTTGCCCTCACCCAACCACTGTTGTGGATCAGCAACCGCTGCTAGCAGACACGAGCAACACGCAACCTGCTGGGTCGCGCTTCACGGTGAAGGTCCTGAGGTCCTTCACCACAGACGTGAGGTCCTGCAGCACAGCTCGGAGACGTCCTGCCGCAGCAGAGGGCCCCTCCGCCACGTTGTTCAGCAGCTCCACCTCTGCCTGGATCTTCTGGACGTGGGCCGTGATGCTCTGCACCACCTTAGAGGAGTCTACCTCTACTACCTCATCGACAGTGGGATGTACCTTGACCACCACAGCGGGATGAACCTCTACCACAGTTGGCGGTTCCACACAAGGCTGCTCCTCGTGCGCAACAGAAGCGGGCTGGGAGGGCACCGGAAATGTCACGAGGACAAGTTGAGCTATACCATTCCACATGTCACTCAGATATAAATGAGTTTCTATGTATACTATGTAAATAACAAAGGCGTTTATTGCACCTCAGGGTTGACCTTCGGTGAGCGGACGAAACAGTGCCTTATAGCCTTAAATGCTCGCATGAAGGCAGCTTTGACATAGTTCTTTGCCTCTTTTGTGAGGTTTCCTAGCTCCTCAATCCATCGCCCAATTTGTGTGGTGGGTGGAGTCTTCTAAAAAGAACAAGTGCAGATTTAGAGAAGACAGATTGAGATATATTATTCCTTTTAAACTATAATGTATTTAACGTATGAAAATGTACTATATGACATGAATGGGTTTATGCTGTTTCATGGCTAAAGGTATACATACACATTTTATGACCAGCAGACTGTTGTGGGCAATGTCCCTCTTAATCATTTTTTGGAGCCTCTTTGCGAATCTACACATGACAAGAAAAGAACAGTTGCTAGTTAATATGTTAGAAGGGGAGGTAAGAAACTCATCTTCCCCAAAAAGGTATGCAACATGACAATATAAAATGTATACATTTATATTATATAATTATTATTAGCAATAGTGAATATTGTGAGATCATCTGCCCCACTGTCATTGACTACTCACTTTATGTTAAAGCCATCCCTGGTGAAGTATCTGTCCTCCAATAGCTCAGTGCATGTAGCCCTATTACAGGGGTCAACCTGCAGGCATCTCTGTGAAAATATGTTTTAGTTAACCGTGTGAACCCCAACGACCGTTTATCACTACTTTGATATAATGGCTTCTAAAAGCATTTCCGTAATAGTCATCATCAATTGTCAGCTACAATTAGGATAATATCACAAAATATTTGGAGAAACTTAACTAACTGTTGCAAACAAATGATAACTGCCTATTATGTTTTTTTATTATGTAAAGGATGATAAAATAGTGTTTCAAACACATATTTTGATTCCCACATGCCTTGACTAACATTCAAACTCTTCTGAGTTCAAATAAATACAGAAAATCAATTGAACTACAGCCTTTCAAATATTTATTTACTTATTTATAAGCCCTGACATTCATGGGGTGTGCCTTTATCAATGTATTTCTATATTTGATCATTTCTGTCATTTTAGTACCAAGAAAGTGACGATGTTTTCATTATTTTTCAGTATGTATTTTTTTTTTGCCAGGCATTTTAGAGGCAACATTTCTGTTGTCTTGTACAGCCACTGCAATGCCATACACTGTTCACTTCAGTGTAGTGTCCAGAATATTAGGGGGAAAACTTTTACCGTTCTGAAGATATGACACAAAATATAAAACTGCTAAATGTGCGGGGCTGCAGATCTTGGGTTTAGGGATACATCTCACTATAGATTGCGGTAGGTTTGTGGCCTTTCTCCGCCACTACATCTAAACGCAATGCGACATCTATGTGCCAACACATTATTTACGTTCGCGTTTAACCTTCTCTGGGCGGGGTGGGTGTGGGGGCGCACACTTACGTCGACCAGATGAGCTAAAAGAGGGTCTCGTAGCCCATACTTCTCCTGCAGGGACTCATGTGTCTGTGTTGGTGGCAGCAGGAGCAGAGCTCTTCCACCATAGCGGTTGGAATACCTCAGCTGCTGCGCCACAGTCAGAGGCCCTTTGCAAGACAAGAACAACAGGGAGGACTTGAACGTCTAACTTAAACTGCAATCCATGGTGGTAAAATTAGCACCTTATGCCAACAGAGCTCTTACCGACTTTTCTAACGATCTCCTCCAGCTGCTGGTTGTCTGATTTACTTGATATGAAATACTCCCCATTGGCCATACATAAAATGTTGATCCCAATGGACCACACATCAGCAGCTCTGGTGATCAAATAAAGCCGGAAAATTTGAAGCGGGCCATTCATATGACATTCTGACCTCATATCACTCTGTGTGCGCGCGCGCATGCGTATACTCACTTGCCATAGTTGGTATCGTCCAACAACAGTTCAGGTGCATTGTGGCCCTCTGCACATCTTACGGAACAGGGATGTTCAGGGAGAACCTCTT
Organism: Amblyopsis rosae; assembly: GCA_025399935.1. Lineage (NCBI taxonomy): Eukaryota > Metazoa > Chordata > Actinopteri > Percopsiformes > Amblyopsidae > Amblyopsis > Amblyopsis rosae. The sequence goes on along the minus strand of JAODTR010047585.1, from coordinate 14,398 downwards.
CGGCTAAGCCAAAGTCTGCCACTTTGAGCACACCTGAATGCGTCACTAGAAAGTTATCTAACTTCAGGTCTAGATGAATGATCTAGAAAAGAAAAACATTTGTTAAATGCTACTACGACTATGTGGCAATGTTTTGAGAGAATGGAACTTAATGGCGGATGAATGCAAGTTGCTGGTTATTATATAGTTTGATGGGTCTATGACCTAATGCAATTCATTAATTCATGAATCATGCTATACATCAGTGACACTTATATTGAGGAAGGAAAGCTACAGTCAAACAGACCTTTGACAGGGTCAAACAGGCAATCAAGTCTGATTTAATACTTTATATATGATTATATAAGTCAAAAGAAGTGATATGCTGGGAGGTCATTAGTTGATGCTTACATTTCTATTGTGTATGTAGTTCATTCCTAGCAGCAGCTGGAATATGTATTTCCTGAGAATTCTTCTGCTCAGACCCCAAGAGCTCAGTTTCAGGTCATCAAATACAGTACGGTCGGCAATCTCGAACACGCCATAGAGATAACCATTCTCTTGGAAATGGTCCAGCACCTTCACAACATGACTGTGCTGCATTTCCTGTTGAACACACAATATACAATGTGTAACAAGCTCAGTCTCATTGATCGATTGATATAAAACAATTAAACACATGGGTGCACAGTAGGGTCTCAAGATGTATCACCAAATAATTGGTAACAAGGTTGGAAATACTAAAACTTTTAAGACCTAGATCTAGATGCTTGATATCAAAACCTTACATAAGCTTCTTAGGAAACAAAACAATTGCACGAAATACACTATGGCAATCTTAAGACAATTAGATTTAATATGGCATGGCAAACATTTGAACTTCCATTAACAAATATTTTGAATGTCAACTGAATTCACACTATATATTTTATAGCCCTGATGTTGTTTGCTTAGGGTAACTTGTACGAAGTTCATGCATGCATACTATTAAAGTATAAAGTTCAAATTGCTTTGGATAAAACAGTCTGCTGTAAGAGTATGTTAACGTACTAGACAAGTGTGAGTTTATCTTACCCATTGCATCTGGTACTCTCTCTTTAAAGCTGTCAACACACTCATTTCATCGACATCAAAATGCTTCTTGACAGCGACGACCTTGCCATTTCTCTTGTCCACACATTTCTCGACCATCCCGTAATCACCCACCCCTATAAGTCCTAGAATCTTGTAGTTTTCCATTGGTCCTAAAGCATTGCAAGTATGAGACATTAGAAATTATAGGAACGCCTTTTCAAATATTTGTGTTGTGGAATGCTACAGTACCTAACTAAGTTCACACAGATTTATTCGTTAACACGTCACCTACTAAATTAATGTATTATTTAATCTATAACATATACTCACGAGAGCAGCGCAAAGTCAAAATCCGTTATGCATTTTTAGCATAGGAAATCAAAAAGCATTAAAAACATCTCTCACAAAAACGTGTTCACTCGGGTTTGCTCAAAAGTTGATGCGCTGCTGGTGTTGCTGTTACCATGGGCGTGTCCGTAGTCAAGCACAATCGTATATTCACATCTCGCGAGAAAGGCTAGGTGTGTGTGTGTATTATTATAATTAACATTTGTGTTAGCTAGATTATTTCCTTGTTGTAACAATGCTTCTTGGTAATACATGTAATGCCATTGGAAAGCCTGATTATCTCCCTTTAAACGATGCCACATTTGTAAGGAACATGCATAGATGAGCAGCAGGTTCTGTGTATGGGAGTTGCGCCAAAGAAAAATTTGCCAAATCTTTTTGACAACGCCAAACAGCTTTTATTTGCTGTTGACTCTTCTTTGGTGGACTGAATGGTTGAAGACTGAAGAAACAAGACATTGGCAATGTATTAATCAAACAAACAGAAGCATCAGTAGCGTGCGTCGCTGGCAGGCGCGGGCACCAGCTCCTCCTCATGCTGGTCACCAGCCTGGTCACACACTGCTGTGGAATGGCATATCATTCTTCGTTTGTCAAAGGTCAGCCAACGTGGTTGTGCTGGTCACTCTGGCACGATCAGCACACCCAAGCTAAAGGTGCTTTAATTGTCACATGCATATAGCGACATTTGTTCTCTGCGTTTAATCCCTCAATGCAGCACTGCGCAGCCGCCGTGCAGCGCCCGGGGACCAACTCCAAGGTCGAGACCAGTGGCCAATGGCACTCCACTGGAGGGGGAACCTGATACGTTTTTTGAATAGTGGGAAAACCGGAGCACCCGGAGGAAACAGACACGTGGTGATATTATGCAAACTCTGTAAGGCCGGGACGAACTAGAGACCTCTTGCTGTGAGGCCACGTGATCCCTCAAGCGTGGGATCAGTCGGTAGATTATCTTGGCAAAGCATAAGTGTTCACTAACACAGATTTGTAAACAATATTTGAGAAAGATAGTCCTTTGGTGTACATGGATAAAGTATCAAACCTTTGAGTTCAGCTCATGATGAATGGTGGGAAAAACAAGTGTTGAATTTATAATTGTGTGTGTGTATAGAGAGAAATACTTTTTATTTTGCAAAACCACACATTTATTTTCACAATTCATCAATTTATTTATGTTGAAAATTACTTCATTTGAATGATTCAACAACTGGTAGGTTATGACCTGACAAAATAAAACTTGCAAACAGTGAAAATGTTTATTCAGGAAAGTCATTAACAAAACACAATTGTAGAATTTGTATTCCTCTTTCAGAACTAACGTTTGAAAATGTTTTGCTCTAAAAAAGAAAAGAAAAAAAAGTAATGTTTAAAATAAAAATTAGCATCTACCCTTATAAAAACGATTTCTAACGAAAGTATGGTTATCGAAACAAGAGGGAACCTTTAAGCAAACCATAGACAAAATGTCACTTCAAACCCTCTGGACAGGTGACCTTTTCCCACCGCCGGTCCAGACGGCTCGAGGAGGGAGCGACGGTAAGATGTGTGTGTGTGTGTGCGTGCGTGCGTGCGCATGCATGAGCTCAATGCCCCCCCGACTTGCGCCCAGCCCAGGACCGGGACCAGGAGCGTGAGCGTGACCGGGACCTTGACGTGGAGCGGGACCTTGTGCGGGAGCGGGAGCGCGACCGTGAGCGCGAGCGCAGCACGTGGTCGCGGGCGGAAGAGGCGGCGGCAGCTGCCGAAGCAGCAGCGGCGGCGGCGGCGGCGCCAGCAGGGTCTCGGGGGCTGGCGGACTTGGAGCGGGACGGAGACCTCCCCCTCGACACTCTGCGGGGTCTCTGCTTGTGCCTGAAAGTTCAGAAAGGAGGTCGTTTCAGGTTGAAGGGAGGTTATTTGAAGGGTAATGGGGTTATTGAACAGGCACAACAGGGGCCGTTTCAGGTTTACACCCAATATGACTCAGCCCCAGTTTGCATACATCACAATAATGTGCTGTAACAAAAGAATACATTTATGAAAAATGTATTTTAAACTTTAAATTAGCTAGCTAAAACATGGCAGACAGCCATGGCTGGCAGCATACATTACCAGAAGGAAAAGAGATGAAGACAAACATTGGAAAACGCAGAGGTGGGCAAACCAGATGAAGATGGCAAGGATCTTTTGTTATAGCACGTAACAGTGACCGCCCACGGTTTGGGTGCCATAAGTAGTAAGTAATAGATTTATCATATTGTGTATATTATACCATTACAATAGATTAATACAATATTTTTCATATTACTTGTATTACTTGAATACTTGTAACATAAACAATTGTACTTTAAAGCGCTAGAGATACTCACTATACCATTGATTCACAACCTCGCAGCCGGTTGGCTTGGTTCAAAGCTTAAAACACTATTATATAAGAGTTTCCCCAAAAAGTGAATGGAGAAAATGAATGGGAAATGTACTTCCTGCAGAACCACACTGTTCTGCTCTATACACCCTTGTACTAAACTAGACTTCACTAAATAGTTTACCACCCCCTGCTGGAGAGATGAAGCAATGCATAGTTGCAGATAATACCTGGTGTTTAATTTCTGTATCTGGTTTGTCCACCTCTGGCCATATATATGAAATGTGAAGTTTCATATAGCAATCAGTATGTATATGTATGTACATATAAACACTGAAGCCCAGCTTTAGTTAAAAATTGTGGGAATCGCAGAGTAACTCACGAGACAATGCCCACAATAACATCATGATACAGCTATTCTACGATAATACCGATTTATTGCAAGACAATCATATTGATATCTTTGTAATGCAGTTAGATACACCCTATAAAAGCAAAAAGCAGGAATTAAGTATTGACCCTATTATTTATTATTTAATATTATGTATCAGTGTTTTCTGCACATTAACATGTTGCTTCAATTTACAGTGTTACATTCTCAAGAGAATGCATCGTAATAAAATTGTGTTTAAACAATTATCTGACTGTTGACTGACTGCCCATATTTTTCTTTTGAATGGTGACAGATTTAGATCTATAGAAATACTTTTTTCAAAACGTATCCTTTAGTAGGTTCTTGCATGGATACATTTGTATTAAGATACAAATAAGGACAAGCATTTAGAAACGCATCACATTCATCAAACAACCATTTTAGTAAATATGATGTTTACATAATCAATTTAAAATATGATACATTTAATCTATTAAATAATTCACACCCACTACAATGTCAATTCATGACATCTCCATCGCTTATGTAAAACAGACTGTTTAAAAGAACAATGTGAACAGAAACCTTACCTATCAGCCTCTCGACTTCTGCTCCTTCTGTTTTCATACAAGCGTCCACGAGATCTAGAGTGAGGAATTAATTATATCTCAGCAAGAGTTCATCTGTACAGGAAATACAATTGACCCATCCTACGCCCCACCCCCTTTAGTTACTGTAACTCAGTTAGGCAAAACATCATAGTAGCAGAGAATATAATTTAACCGAGGTTCCAAAGGACGGCACTTCCGCATTCGATGTTTGGAAGGGAATGTGGGGGGCGGGCGGGACAGATCAGGATGACATTTCACCCTGTATGCTGACCGGAACAACCCAGCATTCCTTATAAGTCATTGAGTAGGTCCAGCGATTTCAACATACTATTGCCAATTATTTATCTCTGGGGGCGGTAATGGGTCAATCTAAAGCCACAACGGTATTTCTGCAGCAAACAGTTTTGAGATAAATGTACTTTGTTTCAGACCATGCATGGTACATTTAGCTGTCTGGGCGCTACTTGCTGTTGGTGACACACCCACTTCCAGAAATGCTCAATTTTTAAGCTCCATTGAAATGTATTGCAATCTGTGCGTTTACATTGACTTTGAGTATCCTGGTTATGATCAGGTTTATAAGTATCCAGTTTTATGCGCATGTAAACACCATATCCCGATTTCCCGAAACCCTGAAGCCCATATCCCGGTTTTGCTAATTGCTGATTTCTCTGTGGTGATATATATAGCCCACATCCCGAATATGCCTCATAACCGGGATACTCAAGTCCATGTAAACACACTGAACGACCCATCTTTCTAGAAACTTTAGTAGTAGGCTACAACAGGAAAACAGCTAGTTGAAGGAGGTTCTGTCAGGTTCCAAACTTGCTCAACTGGTATTGGAGGGCAGAGGAAAAAGGGGCGGGGCTTTACGACCCATCAATTAAGAGGAAAATCGCTTGTTAACAGAGTACTGCGCATGTGAACGTGTGCATCTGGGATATGTTCACTTCAATATAAAATCAACGCCACAATATGGGAGACCACTCACTCTCTCGGACTCCCAGAACGTCTATGGCGTCGTTCGTACGAAGGGCTGCGTGATCGGTATCGGCCATAGCTGCGGCTGCGGGAGCGACGCCGGTCGCGGTCGCCGTCGTCGTATCGCGAGGACCGGCCGGGAGACCTCCGTTCCTTGGACTTCATCTGACCTGGGGCTGTGGTGCACACCAGCAGAATGAAGTTGGTGGGGGGAGAGAGAGAGAAAATACAATGAAGACACTGCCACAACGTTACTTAACACTCTGAACCCTAACCCCTAATTTGCATCGGACGCGTTTCTGTTCCGAGCTCTTTTCAATACGTTTCAAGTGAACCACCGAAGCGTCTCAGAAGCGTCTCAGGAGCAGTTCTGCTAGAAATAGGCGGCAGTTGTCATTTTGACAGGGACGCTTCTGAAAGCGACCAACTGCCAATCAGACAGAACTAGGGTTGGCCCCAAATATTTGATTATTCGGGTATTCGTTCGTTGGGTATGTTAGTTTTTTCACATTATGCATGCCTGATTTCCCATTAATCCCTACTGTCTCCATATAAACCCACATGTGGAAATGTATTTACCTGCCCTACACCGTGTCATCAGCACAATTGATTGTAAGAAGAGAATGAGGATATTCATTCAACACACTCTTATTGGCTAATACAGGAGGTACATGCTATTTGACACCCCTGACTGGCTCAATTGACGCGTCAATCAAAGTGGCCATTTTGAGAGCATGGCTGTGTTTACATGTGTGCTCACTGAAGCTAGGAATATAATATTACTTCGATTATACTTAATTATAGTTCTGAGTGTTTAAGTTTTTTTAGTGTTTAAAATTGTGTTTGAGCCCCAGCTCTATTTTTTGACGGCCAACTGCCAATCAGACAGAACTCATAATTTCAGTTTGGTTTGTTGCTCTGGAAACTCAGTGAAAACACAACAAGACCCTCTGCTTCTGAGAGGCTGCCGGTGGGGCAGGAAGCAGTGCAGATGACGGAGCAAAAAAAAATGGATCGCGGTTGTGACTTAACAGAGACGCAGCCGGTGGAAATCAGACGTAATTTCTCCTACTTAGCGTAGACCTCTGGTTCATTTAGAAATGATTGGGCCCCGCTGAACCAATTGGCGTTTCTACCATCGTTTCGATCGCCTCATCTAGCTCTACCACAATTTCAAAACACGCCTGACTTCAACGTCCTCTTACTAAGCCACAACGATTGGACCGCCAGCAGGGTGCGCTGCAAACGAATAGGGTTTCCAAACATGGTTTTTAATAACATTTTCAAATGTATACATTTTACAATTCAATTATAGTCAAACAGTTTAATGCATGTTTGCCCTAAAAGCAAATGAGATGGCATGGACCACAGGTAATCACTGGTATAGCCAGTGCTAAACAGAGCGACACTGAAACTTTGGTGGTGGTGTACACAACTATGCTCTCAGGTACTGAATATGAAATGACAATACTTACTCTTTCGGTCTCCTTGAGCGAACTGGATTTCAATCTGCCGACCACACACCCACTTCCTGTCAAGGCTGTGAAGAGCATCCTCCGCGTCACGGATGTCTTCGAACGTGCCGCGGTGTTAAGGCTTTGAACCAGTGAGAGGCCGCACAAAACTCAATAGCACACTCCTCGATTTACAGCGAAGCACTTGTGGTAGACGCCAGGATTACAAGGACATTGTCCAAGCATTCTCCTCCCACACCTAGGGTGCCAAGTGGCTTACATTCCTCTGTACCCATACGCCTCCCGTACACAGTTCACATTCCCTCCACCCGTCCCGCTACGGTTGTGGCGGATGCACTACATCAACATGGAAACAGACAAACATGGACACATTTCCTCTGAAAGGTGAAGAGAGACAGCTATGTTGTTGAGTCTGCTATAATAGGAAATTAAGAGACGGTTGACCTTCACGCATGCGACTGCTTCACTCACAAAGGCATGTAATGGTCGTATTTGGGACAACGGTGTGCAGGACATCGGTTCAAACTGTACCGTGAACTGCATTGGATGAGAGTTCAAACAGAGCCAACGTTATCGTATAGGACAGGGAGTTCGGCAGGATCTCATTATCAGAGCCAAAGGGACAGCGATATGATTTGATTATCCATCTATATTGATTCATTTTCTACAATGTATTCATAATGAGAATTTCTACATTATGTTATTGCTGCGAAGTTACAATGCATAAATTACCTCGCATTAGAAATGCAAACAAAATGCACATCCATGTGCACATTATTGAATTTGCAGGCATGGTAGCAGAAAATGACGCTTATATTTATCTGCAAAAATAATGTCCAAACTAATTAATTGTCTCAATTGAATTAATAGCGCGTGTTCTGATTAAACCATGAAAATGATTACACGGACATATTTGGAATTTCAAATGAGAGGATTCCCTTGGGAGGATACAAAAGGAATTCAGGCTGGTTACCTTAACCATGCTTGTCTTTGAGCTTCATCTTGAGCTTTACACTTTATGACTTCCCGAGAGACTTGGGCTTCCTGCCAGCCTTTTCCTCTTAACCTCCCACTCTTTGTCGGCATATCCAAGCCTTGAGTCCGCGCTCTTTTTTCTCTCTCTCTCTTTATCTCCTCTTCGCGCTTTACATTTCTTTCTTTTGAATCTTTTCCCTTTGCTACGGCTCTTGGACTCTGACATCCTGAGGGTCTTTGTGACTTGTCTTTATGGCTATTCTATAAGGGTCTTTGTAACTCTCTCTCTCTCTGTCTCTCTGTCTCTCTGTCTCTCTCTGCAACAACAGAGAAATTCGTGTTAGATTGATAGTAGTTGAACAATCTCACACGGAAAGGATATTGAATGTATGCAAATCCTCTTGCCCGACGTGTATGGAAGTCAAGCGGGATGTAGACGTCTACTATTGGCCCATAGCGGCCAAACTCATGGCGTAAATCCTCAGGCCTGGACATCATAAATAGAAGTGTGACTTAACTAAAGAGGGTCAATCGTACGCTCAACCTACTTCGATGAAAGAGACATTTATGAATGCATTAAAATGTGCTGCGCTCAACTTTAAGCGCAATACAGAATGAAAGCCAAACATCACATCATGATACATAGGGATGCACTGATAGATCGTAATCGGCCGATTTCCACTCAAAACACGAGATCGGTGGTAATGGTAGATATGGAAAACAAATCCTTAGTCAATTAAATCAAATTGTGAATTATATCAGGTATTAGTGAAAGATAGTAAATCTGTTTGTAGAGCTTGTCAACATGTTAATATTTTAATAATACATGGATTCCCCCCTACAAATTTATCAAAGAAATGCATCGTAAGTTTATTCATATTTTATGATATAATTGTTATACTTTACAAAACACATTTTTGAGCACAACAATCTATTAGCCATGATTGTACATATATGTGGAGAACTTGCAGGTAGAGTGAAACATTTGCTCACAGTGAGTACAAATGTTTCAGCAGCAAAGAATTATCTTTAATTTATTAATATCTAAAAACTATGAAATCGGTATCGGTAGATTTTGCAGACTGAAAATTGGCAATCGGTATCGGATCGGTGCATCCCTAATGATAGTTATACATTCAATAGGAATGAATATTAACCTATCATTCTATTCTACATATCTCCATATATAGTATAGCATCAGAGATCAATTGCGTATATACAGTGTATTTGAATAATACATTATTAAGTAGTACTGTACATGGATATATCTGCACCTCAGACTAGCTTGCTCTACTCCTCATAACATTGCCTATTGGGACACTTATATTTGAACGCGGGGCAGATAACCTGACATGCCAGAGGAATTGTTGTCAAAAGTCCATCTGGGGAGCCGTACATTGAAACTTTTTTTGAAAGTTCAGTTGCTACTCGGACACATTCAAAATAATTCCGAGGCTTTATAGACCGATTCTCACGGCGAAATTAAACTGAGGCTATCCGTCTATCCCGTAGCCTTGCGAGACTGATATCGCGAGGCTACGGGGTAGACACGTGTATATATCTTAAATATTTCAAGGGCCAGTTCAACGTGTGGCCAGAATATTTCAGTTAGTGTAGGTTAACCAAATCTCAATAACTAAGTGTCCTCTTGCTAGGCCACTGGGCAACCAGCAATGTCTGCCCCTGCCTGAGACAAATAAACTCAAGGGGCTGGTTTTACAGTCATGGATTAAGCCTAATAAGAATAATAATAATAATAATAATAATAAAAAAACAAATAAAATAAACATTTAATTAAAGTTCTTATTTTAGAAGGGTTAAATACACGTCTGTGAAACTGGCCCCATGACGTTTTTGACACTTTTTGTAAATTAAGATTTCTTACACTGCACCGTCCAAACCTTATTTACAGTCAACATTACTGCTTCATATATCCTACACGTTATAATGATGAGTATTACGGTATCCTCTTAGGCCTGTACATTACAAGCACCGTTAACTTAGTTCAAGTTATAAAATCAATTTAACTCTGATTTAGATTACTCCGTATCTATTAGATACCGAGTTAGAATTAGATTATTAATGGATGTACTTTAATAATATTACTTATTAACGTTTTAGGTAACGTTAATTGTATGGAATTGAGACATTTTGAATAATTGAACAGCAACCATATTACGGTACCGTAGATTGCAGCATGGCACAAAAGAAAAAACAGTATCTCTCCGTAATATTGGACGGCACGCTAAAATGTATTTACTTCGTGCATCCGTGATTATCATCCGTTTTAAAGACTTTATTTCGACCACAACTATATATATTTTTGGGGGGAAGGTTTTGCTAGTCTGTCTACAGTAGAAGTGTCTAATCCGTAAATATATATAAATAATATGTTGCAATAATAGATTAGGCACATTTACAATAGTTAAATGTTGCGTTATTAAGATGTAAACGCCAATATATCGTAGTTTGATTGTAAACGAGCGTGGTGCCACGCCAACAAGCTAGCTAATCCGCTATTGACTCAAAGCTAACATAGCTAGTTAGCATTTAACGGAACGTGCCAACAAGTACGAGTTGACTCACCTGGATTCATCAGATATGTTTCTGACGAACAGTGAAGTACTTGGTGGCCTCATATATCTGGCCATTAGTGTCAACGATATATATCACTTGAAAATGAGTCGATGTTAACAATTTGTTCTAGAAGAAAAAGCAACAGCGAACAGGACCCACAGCGCCTGCGCAGTCATAAAGAAAGCGCGTTTTCTTGAGGCTTGGGAAATACTACAGCGCCTCCTAATGTAGACAGACCACAATGCCGTCTGTTCCAGGCCCCAGCCACCATTATGGCTAGTGAGTTGGTTGTGTCCCCAAGGGGATTTCTTTTCCATAGCACTGTATACAAAATTAACAGAAGACAATGTGATAATGACTCATTTTATTAATTATAACGAATTAGAAGAAATACATAGAATACGTTTTGGTCCTAAGAGATCACATTTGTCCTTTTGGAGCAGTGATTATCAGACGCGTTTGCTTCTCCTGGTGTGAGTGGCAATACCCGAGGTGAATGTCTGAAGTAGGGAGCAAAAAGAACACATACACACATGCACACACACACACACACGCATGCACACACACAATAAACAGAAACTACATCTGTGCAAGGACAACTGATAATTTACAGAATACATACCCAGCCCTGTTTATTGTAGTAAATAAATATATTTGCACCCTCACAATTTTCAGCACTATTGTTTGTTTGCACTATTCTTCACTATAACATTGGCTACAGTAAAGCCTGCATTTTTTATTTTCCTTAAATTGTTTATATCTTTTGACTCCGATCTCTTCAATTGAGCAATTTAATATGATTTTTTTAAATTTAACTCCCAATTTCAGTCTTACCAATTACCCAGGGGAGTAGTAACGTCTCTCACCTCAACCAGGTCTTCGCCTTGGATCTCCTGCGTTGAGGTGAACTTCTCAGTTTCGGTGAAAAGCTTTCCATTCTCCTCTCTGACGGTGCACTGACCTCAACCACAACATGATGTCATTAGCATGTCCACACTAAGGGCGAGCTATACTTTTGTCCTATATTTTTTATATTAAAAAATAACTCACAACAATAGTAAATTTTCATGTTAGACATGCGGGTATACTGAAAACAACCCATTCCAGAAACCTAACTATTGTCCAGTGCCATAAACAATATTGTATTTATGTAAAACATGGCATTTTCAAGCAGTGCCGATATATGGTACAATTCACCTTGAACTTTCTCCCATCAAGGGCAGTGATTTCCGTCTCCTTTCCAATGGTGAAGGAATTGACATTGGTACGAAGGGGAGTCTTTGTTCTGATGGTGAAGTCTTCACCTTTTTGTTCTATCACAATCACTGGTTTGACATCCTTCCTCATTTTAATCATCATTTCAGGTACATCTTGAAAGATTATTAAAATAAGTCAACGTTAATCATATGAAATTCTGTGATGTAATTTCAACAGTATTTTAATATATTCTCACCCATTGCTTTGAGGAACGCCTCAAGATTTTCTTCGGAATATATTTTCCAGGTGCCATTAAAGTCCATCCTTGCGTGATCTGTGTCTGTTATGTTATTCGCCTAAGGAAATGTTTTGTTCTCGTTACTGTAATCCCTCCACACATCGTTGGTTGGCATGCTGGGGACTTTTTAAGTCCCTGTTGTCTAAACTGTAATTTCCAGTGACAACCAGAACAAATCAATGTCCAATTAATCTCCAACCACATGTTGTATTGGGTTGTCATATTGGGAAAATAAAATAAATAATGTGCTGACAAGGTTTTAATGTTGTGTGCATGTATAAAAGCATGTACTGCGATGCTAATGAATCTCTCTAAGGTATTGTGTGCGGTATGCTTTTACATCCTGAATGTTCTACTGTTGGCAATGTAGCTGTCAAGAGAGCTCAATGGATGTTTCTTTAAAAATTATTTAATTGCTTTTCTTGCTAAAAATCAGAACAAAGATTGACAATGACATGGTTTTATTGCATATACACAAATTAAAGCTTTCCTTCACTTTACAAATATCTTACCGAGTCAGTTCAACAGAATATATATTTCTGATATAAAAATATTTGACTTGCCACAACAAAGCAATACGTTTCAAGGCAAATGTGTGAGTAGCAAAAGCTCAAGCATATCCAATACTGCACACAGAAGGCCTTTTGGGAGTGATTCATCTGATATTGGCCACAGGAACCGATTCATTTAAACTTACCTACAAAATGTGTCCCCATAATATAAACCTGCTTGGCATGGTGACTAGGCGACTAGTATGGTTTCTGTGACAGGTGTGAGTCAACATATCCCTGAGAAAAACACATTCAGCATTCATGCAGCTGTTAAGTTACAATTAGAAACGTGCAGTTTGTTTACAGATATGAGTAAACTGCATTAATATTAGCATATGAAAACAATATTTTCCTATTTTTTTTACATTCTGGAACCAGGTGATCAGGGTGTGAGACATTTGGAAGCCGTTGGCAGTGATGGTGTTAACATTAAAAAAAAGTGGTTCCTCCAAGAAAGTTAAAAGCAACAATTATATGTGAGTAGTATCTTGTTAATAAAGGGATATTGAACCTTAAGACGTTTAGCATGATACAATCTGTGGTCTGTTTTTTTTTCTTCATCCTCCAATGGCTTATCTGTCTATTGTTACAGTACATTGTTACATCGTCCAGTTACCTCAACTGTTGTAATTGTTGCGGTGTTTAACTGAAGATGTATTCACGTTTTCGTGCAGAGTGTCATTGCGAGGACTGCATTTTGAGCTATGGAAGCTTACAGAAGTCTGGAAGTCTCTGATTTACCTCAGCTCAGTATCCCATAACACATTATGCTCAGATAGCTCTTTTCACGTTAAGGAAAGCAGCATTACAATAACAAAATTAAACATTTGTTATGCATGCCTCGCGGGATACGTTTCATGATAAAAAATATTAACTTCAATGAGAATTAGGAAAAAAACAAAACAATATAAAGCAAAAGCAGTTACATCATATCATACAAAATATCCTATGAAATGTGATGAAATATGAAAACCCATATAAACCATAATCATTGAGCGTTACTGTGACACCCACTCAGGTTATGGCATCATCTCCTTTCTTTGAACACACGATTTATAAGAGGAGACATCGACAGAAAGGAACATTTTGGTCCCCCTTCATGATCCCTTCAAACTTTCAAGTCCTTCGAAGACGTATGCTTCGGCGTCGTCGTCACGACGATATAAAGGGGTCGTCCTCTTCCTCGCCCTTATTTGGACCGGGGTCACTAAGGCAGCGCGACAGTGTCACCTGGTCTGGGTCCTCCCGGCTCTCCGGCTCCGTGTCTCCTCCCCGGGGCGGGGCTCCTTCTGCGGGCCCTGCCTGGGGCCTGGCTGGCCGCGGGGCGGTGCCCTCGTCCAGCAGGCTGACGCCCCCGGGGGGGAACCTGGGTCCTCGGCTGGAGGCCTCGCTGGGTGTGGAAGTGTACTCCTGGTGGTCTACAGACATGCAGCATTGCGAGGGTGCGGACGGACACATTCATTAAAGGAAGCGCTGGGGTGTTTCAGTGCAGTGTGTGTGTGTGTCAATCAATCAATCAATCAATCTTTATTTATATAGCACTTTTCATACATATTCATGTAACACAAAGTGCTTCACACTACGTCATTAAAAACAATACAAAATGAGT
>JAODTR010047584.1:15266-41778 GCA_025399935.1 Amblyopsis rosae | reverse complement strand
CCCCCCGCCACCAGGAGAGACTAGGAGATGGAAACAAGGAGGTGCGGGACGAGAAGAAGAGGAAGGGAAGCCAAGGGACGCCTTATGATCGTATGATGATGGGGGGTGGGTGGGTTGCACCCATTTGCAGCTCTGTGCACTGTTGCCCCATCCTGTTAGCTTTGCCATCCAGTGGTTCTTAAAATGTGGCTCAGTCAGAACCATGGTGGTAATGGCATGATATAATCACATCGATGTGATATAGTGCTCGTTTAATTGTAGCATTAAAATACTTTACAACGTTGAATTATGTCCAATCCTGTTTTGGTTGTTTACACTGTATATTTCATGATGTCAAAGGCGTGCTGCTCGTCATTTTGGGAGGTCAGGGGCCGTGATGTTTGACAACAAGGCGTGTGTGCTGGAAGACACTGGGATAATGTAATGGCTTAGCACACGAGACGTAAGGCTTGAAAAGCGGTGTAAGAGCAGCGCTGTGTCAGGTGATAATGGGATGTGCATCTCCTGGGAAGGATTGTCTCATTGTTCAGCACAAGAATAGTTTTACCAGTTATTATGCTGTGCAGAGGATAACAGAGTTTACAGCGCCACACCACTGTCGGAACGCAGAGGAGCATATGGCAGACGGGCTACGCTGTTTATGAATGCATTTCAGAAATGGCTGTGACAATGCCACCATGAGATACTTCTTACTACTTAAGTTAATTCAAAAAATGCATGGAGCAATTCTAACCCCGTAGATTCATCAAAGAAACAACGGAATACTGTGTGCATTGTATTCATATGTTCCCTTATACAAGTGCACATTTTTAGAAACAAATGTGTGTGCTGCTGTGTGTGTGTGTGTGCGTGCGTGCGTGTGTTGTGTTTATATGTGCGTTTAATAACAAACGTGCACGTGTGTGTGTGCGTGTCCACATCAGAGCCGTTACATGGTGAGCTAATTGCATGGCAGTGTAAATAGAGGTCCCTGCTGACATGGACTGTGCACGTTGTGATTTCCCCAGGTACAAGCCTGTGTGCACAGCAGTGCTGTATACATCCCCGTAGGTGTGTGCATACACGCACTGTTACTGCAAGTGTCTGTGTGTGTGTGTTTGTGTGCAGCCATGCGTGTGCGTGTGCGTGTGTGTGTTTACTAAAAGCATAAAATCAGTTCCGGAAGAGAGCGTTGTGATGCAGCCCTGCCAAATGAAAGGCTGACCCCCGCCTGTCCCTCCCCGAGCAAAGCCGGGGCTGTGCGGCGACAGCAACAATAGTGGCCTGCTCTGCCACTGAGGGTGTGAAGTAAGGCTGTGTTTGCACACTGCACCGCTGCCCTCTCGCTTGTGAACGTACCACAACAAAGCTGTCGGAGCGCCGTCACAAACAAACGACAGCAACAAAGTGTTAATTTGTACCGTGAAGACGGCAGAAATGTGAACTGGTCCTGTGAAGTGCTCGCCTCCGCCCGCCACCACCGCTGGAGCACAGCCCGGATCGGCAGCTGGGGCGGCCGCCGCGTCTGTTAGCATTCTGATGGCGTCGCGGCACACAGAGCTAACTGTGGGGTTGTTAACAGTGAAAGAGCAATCACAACTAATCAGAGCGTCTCTTGTTTCCTGCCCACAGCGCCCAACACGGCACCCTATGGGAGTACAGGAAACGCACACGTCCCGCTGGCCTGCCGGTACCTGGTCCTGGCTCTCTCCTCCTTCATCAGCATCTACTAGCAGAGGGCGACCCACACACAATGACTGTAGAGAGCCCTTCAAGCATTTATGAATCTGTTTTTGACATTGCTGATGGCTGGAGTCCAATATGGTACCGTTTGTTGAAGGTGGCGTGAGGAAAATTACTCAGCATCGCTCTGTGGAGAGGGTTTTTTATTCTTTGCTTTTTAGTGAAGTATATCTCTCATCATGTAAATACTATGTATGAGATCTCCCTTTTTCCTTTCTTTCTTTTGTATTCTGATTGAGTGTGAATCAGTGGATATTGTCAAACATCCTGAAACCCCCATATAACTTCCTTTAACCCCCCCCCTCTCTCTCTATCTATCTCTCTCTCTCTATCTGAGGTGAGGGTGTGACAATTAACATTCTCATCATTTTTTGTAAATGGCTAAAAAGAAGCAATTGTGCCAATTTTCTTAGTACACACAATTACCATGCCAATGTTGTATTCAGTATTGAATGTATTATGGTATTATGGGTTGTTAAACAAAGGAAAGGCATATATTTAGATTCCTAAGGATACAAATTATAATTATAGAGTGTGTTTAAAAAAGAGAAAAAGGAAAACAAAAAAAATGTCAGGACGTTTCCGGATCTGTGTTGTTGATATTACAGTAGATGGAAGAACAGTTGGGAAGTTGTCCTTAAACTACTATGCCTGTCATTGTTGATCAGGCAGCCATCAAAGTAGCAGGAATACTGTACGTACTATGTCTTTATATTTTAATATAGGCTAGGTTTTTGTTTAAAGTGGGACCAGATCTTCTCATTCAATAATTAACAGTACTATCATACAGTAAGTAAAATATCCCTCCACTTTGTACAGAATGGAGAGAAACTGCAGCCCTATGTTTACAAACATATTAATGGTTGTTAATAATTTATATTTTGTTTTAGTAACTCCGCGTTGCTAAATGGTTACTGTAATTAAGGTATTGCAACTCAAGAAATACAGGATATGTTTATATAATACTATAATAATCATTACAAAAGTAATATATGGCTCAGGCATATATGAAGTAAATTTTCTAAGTCATATTTAGTAAGCCAGGTGGTGTCTAATGAAACTTTTCAAAAGCCCAGCTCCACAAGTTGTATTGATTGGTGATAACAGATTTCTGGTTGGAATCTTAAGAACTGTCTCTAACAGCTTACAGCTGCAAGTATTTGTGCTAGTGACAATGATGATGTTAACCTGCCAAGCAGCTGTGGCTTAGAGAGAGAGGCTAACTTGATTCAGTGTGTGTTCTCTGCTAGAGTACAGCGATGGAACCAGTCTCTATTTATTTTTTCTCTTTCACGTTCTAAATTCTCCTGCATATGTTTGTGTGACAGTATATATATAAAAAAACTGCTTAAAGGGATAATCCAACATTTTGTCTCACTGTATATCGCGCCACCCAAATAACAAAAGATGCCCGATTTGCAACTGCAAACTGCTTTGTTTGAAAACAGTTTGAAAAATGTGTGGGCGCTGTAGGGGAAATTTCACGGAGGTCGGGGGAGCAAGCTGTGGGTGAGCAAGATTAAATGCACGTACTCTGGAGTGCCGCGGTCACACGCTGAGTTTTCAGCTGAGGTAGCGGCCCCGTGTTTGAAACCAAAACAGTGTTGTTTCTTTAACGGCCACACAACTAATATTCGATTGCCCATTTAAGTTGCAACATTATTATAGCTCATTACTGTTAGGCACAGACAGCTTCTATTATGCAGAAAAAACCTCGATTTGGTACAGGTTTAACAGCTCATTGTACTTAACCCTGGAAGACCCATTTTAGTTTAAAGAAAACATCACTTAGTGCTCCAAAAAACACATTAGCAAATTTGTATTTTTATTACTACATTTACATAGCCAGTAGGTTATATTGTCTTGCCATTGATAGTAAATGTGTGTTTTTTTTTAAAGAAACATTTGTAAATGTGTATATTGGAGAGCTAAGTGACGTTGTAATTTTACAACAAGGGGTGTTACAGGGTTAAAGGGTTTTACAGTACATACATACATGAACAGGGAATCATTTAAACTGTCCACTACTATCCAGTACATGCAGCCTGACTCCAAACAGTGTGGTCTTTCAACAAGAGAAATTTGGCTTTCTGTACTGTGAAGTCTAACTCTATCAGGGCTTCAGCGTGATTGTAAGGGATTTTGTAAGACATTTTGACAGAACTGCATATACACTCATACATGTATCTTCAACCCACAGTTTCAAGGAGATACTGTAATGCCTTAATAGAACCATAGACATTAAATTAACCTTTAGCAACCTTTCAAAGCTCCACAAATACACTTCCTAAGTTCAACAAGACATAGGTATTAAAACTTTATTGACTTCATCTGACTTATCAGATTTATTTAAAAATCTATATTACATGAAAAATATTCACATTTGAATGTAATTTCCAACAGGTATTTACCAATAAGTCAGCTAAAATTGATACGCAGTAAAACATTCAGTGTGAATTGTTTGCGTTGTGCCACATATCACCTTCCAATTAACGGACTTTACTTGTTGATAGTACAGACGTTCATGCTGTATCCTTGTGAACTTTTTACTATGAACCCGTATAGAAACAGCCATCACAGTGTAAAACTGAAAGCACACACTGTTATTACTTTTAAGTTATATAGTGAGTTGTTTTGAGGTCTGTTGATCCTTTATCTTTTGTTTATTGTTTATATTGAAATTGTAATCAGCTTGTTTTATGAATTATGAAAATACTACTGCACCATATGATCTTGTTTAAATGTTAAGGTATATTGAAAATGGGTTAGAAGTATATTTATTCTCTTTCTTTGTGAAAACAATGTAAAGAAAACACATCTGAAAATGTAAAACTGAATATGTGAAACTGAATGAGGCACAGTATGGCATAGTTTATAATGTTGTCTGGTTCATTTAGATGCCATAACTGTTGTTCATTTTTGTCAAACAAATAGATTAAAAGAACAATGTTTGCAAGCTAATTATCTACTTTTTGAAGCAAAGAGGGGTGTGAAACGATTTAACAGTATATAGAACAGAGTCAACGTGTATATATTTGGAGAAAATAGGATACCTTTGATCTGTAGAGCTGGTGTGTAGTCCTTAGTTATTGACACACTTGCGTGTTTGAAGATGTGCAGAGAGTATGGTTGTGCTGCATGTCAAAGTTAACCTGTGTTTTTGAGGTGGCCATTTTACAAATAATCTAATTCTTTTTTTATGAATGGAAACAGTTTTCAAAAAAAGGTGTTCAGACCTGGACTATAATAGTCCTACAGTTCCTTGTGACACATACCGTATCTCTGTTTTATTTGAATCATCTTGAAGATAAAGAAAACAGTAATATCAGGATTCCTGACTATTGTGGCACATTGGTGACAGCATGGAGTTCTGTTGGTGGCTTGTCTAAGCAGTGCTACGACCATGCTAGTATTCCGTATGAAATGTACTGGATGTTCATTACTTTAAATAATGGTATTAACAAGTCCCTTTTATCGACTCACTATTATTTACAATAAAATTTCATGTTATAATACTTAAATACACGTGAGTTAATGAGCTAAACTTCTATATTTGAAGGGCATTTTGTTTGTACATTAAGTCCAAATATATTTAGAAGTTTTGATTTTAGAAAATGTTTTCCTCTTAGGATTTATGATGGTTAAGTTGATGTTAAGTTTATGATGGTTAATTTGCAATACAATCGTAATTTACTATACAACGGTGGTAATGATCCATCTCTTTTAACTTCAGTGTAAAAGTGCTGTTGATTGGTCACTGTCAGTTAGAGGCCATAACACATTAATGTATCCCAGAAATATAGCCTTACCTCATAGCTACTGCTCAAAGCACAAACAAATATATCTTTCAGCTTTTACCTTTCAGATAATATTCATCAAATTAACTGGCCAAGCCATGGTTATATGACTGTCAACACTTGTTTCAAAGAGCAGTGCTAATCTGGCCTTGTGTCAGCATTTCTTAATAACAAGATGGAACATGTTTGTTGTTGTTTTTCTTGTTTTTGTTTAAATTACACAATAGCTATTGAGACCATTACTGTAAGTGAGAACTACTTCGTATGTCTATAATGGTAAGTATCTTCAAAAGATGTTACACTCTCATTTGAATAACATCACAGCCAGAGCTGGGGTCTTCATTAAAAAGTAACTCCACCTTCAATTATTCACCCTCTGGAGAATGGTCCAGGAAAAGGCTTCAGGTGACAAATGCCTCCATTACCCCATAACCTTAATTCATTGTGCCATGGTGTTTAATATTTTGTGTTGCTGTAAACTACTAATTATATATATACTGCAAGAAAGGTGGTCAAGTGTTATATAATTATAATATCTGAATATGTCTAACTAATATCTAGTTATTGCTAAACATTGCTCTATAGGATCTCCATAAAGTTTAGTAATTATATATCATATAAAATGTAAAGTAGAGTAAACAGGATACATCCATTCATTAGGTTAAGTTTATATTACTTTGCACACTATACATAGATAAATACACACAATATAAAATATAAAATTAAAATTAGTCTCTGAGGAATAAAGTAGAATTCAATAATGTTATTAAAGGTATTATTGCTTTCTCATGCCAATGTGGATTTATCAGCTTTGCGATATTTTGACATGTTATGTTGTAATTCATGCAGAAAATATCCAGATAAGGCTGTAAATATATAAGATATTTACAAAACAGAAATGTTGTACAGCTAAACATGAAATAGAAGGAATGTGTTTTCTGACATAGTCATTTTCAAGCATATAATTTTCAAGACATGTTAGCCTACATCAGAAAATGTGCTAGTGAAATTGTGGACATTCTTTTACCAGAAAACCAAAATGGAAATGAGAAAACATTCACAAAAGTTCCTATATGGTAATATGTTGCTGATCATTTAATTACATTCTACCAACAGTATCAACTTCTTAGACAGTAAAGTTAAAGTTCTTAGTTAATATAACATGAAAGATCCCTAATGGAATGGTTAATGGAATTTTATTCAATATTGGTTCAGTTATGAATGAATGAATATGAGTTGCTTTTGCTGGCAGCAAAATATGACAATATAGTCTGTGGTTTATGTAAATGATTAGCCTGCTGTCAAAGTGCCTCTTCTGTGCTTATGTGGCCGACTGAATGGAGAGGAGGCCAGAAGAGTGTTTCGGGGAGCCAATCCTTCTGACCCTGCGGTTAATAAAAACCTTCCTGTGCCTTTGTCAGTTTCAACTGGGAGATTTCATCATATGCTGGTTTGGCTGACTGCCCCCCAGCAAACCGTCCACTACTCTGAGCAGCATACTGAGTTGTCAGTATCAAAAAAAAATTCTGTTTCTTAAGGCCTCGTGAATGGTGAATTCGCTGGTTGAACAGCAGGCAGGCACTCTATCCTGAAAAAGCCTTTGGACTTCCTTCATAGCTACTCTTTAGGCAAGACTTCATTCAACTCTTAACAAAAGCTGAAAAAAAGAATAGCTGTTTAGTTTAGACAGTATTCTTCTGTCATTTTCTCAGAGGGGTTCATCTGTACAGAACAACAATAATAGGGGTCCCCTAAAATATTAGTCAACCAGTCCCTATTTATTTTCAGTGAGCGGGAAAATAAGTTTCTAAAGCTTGGGATAATAGCTGATTTAAAGCAAGCTATTTTTTGAATGGGCAGTTGATGACTGAATGACAATTGGATATATGTTTTCATATGAAGCACTTAATCAGTTGTCACTGTCACAAAGGATTAAGCTGGCCGCTGTAGAGAAAAATAGCATCTTGTACACAATTCTGTTCTATTTTTAATTATAGGGCCTCTGATGGTAACAAATTGTTGATTATATGCTGAATTGTGCAACAAATCAGTTTTTTGTAGAGTAGTGGTCCCCATAATCGGGGCCTGTGAGAGGACAACTGTAAAAACATTCTATATAAACAGTTGACAGTGCCTCACATTTTATTAATTATTTATTTGTTTCCATGTAAAACATGTTATGATATTTTATTGTTTTTGACCAATTAAAAAGTTTAAAATATTTATAAATCACTTTTTCTTTCGCAATACAACTTTCCAACCAGGGATATACGTATTTATGCAGTATAGGTTCCACCACACTGGTTATAGTATAGTAATACTGTATCTTCTTTAACGGAAAATTTACATTGTGTATATAGTGTAAATACTTGTCAATTTCCATCATGTTTGATGTAGTTGTGGAGCAGTTGATTAATAATAAAAAGCAGTTGATGATAGCATCATTGAATGCTCTATGTTGAGTCATCCAGGATTTAAAATCATCATGTAGCCATCTGTGACAAAAACATCCATCCATCCATCTTCTCCCGCTTATCCAGAGTCGGTTCGCGGGGGCAGCAGCTCCAGCAAGGGACCCTAAACTTCCCTTTCCCGAGCCACATTAGCATGCTCTGACTGGGGGATCCTGAGACGTTCCCAGGCCAGTGTGGCGATATAATCTCTCCACTGGTCCTGGGTCTTCCCCGAGGCCTCCTCCCAGCTGGACGTGCCTGGAACACCTCCCAAGGGCAGGGGGCATCCTTACTAGATGCCCGTACCACCTCCACTGGCTCCTTTCGATACAAAGGAGCAGTGGCTCTACTCCGAGTTTCTCACGGCTGAGCATCTCACCCTATCTCTAAGGGAGATGCCAACCTTTATTACGCACTATGAATCATGGGAAATATCTCCAATCAGGTGGAAAGATCACCAAGCTTGTAGGTGAAATATTTGCTTTGCACTTACATTGATACCGATGCACTGCCATGTTAATGCCATCTTAACTTGGTGCTTTTCTATTTCCTTTGAAACACTATTGGTACTTTTAAACTGTTCAAACCGGTTGGTAGGATGGCACATGCAGTTGAATTAGAGAGTTGAACCACAATGTGACGACATTGGAATCTGTTCCCAGACAGCCACTCAATTGAATCTCAGTAACTCTGGGTTGGATGTTGTAGCGTGATGATGGAGGGTCCAGAACACTTTAAGCGTTCCCAGTAATTACTGGCTGTCAAGATATCACTGTCTGAAACAATAAGGTACATCAGTTCAATAGATTTAAACAACATTTAGTGTAATGCCACTAAACAGCAGTGTCTCTGAAGTTGGCATACCATGAACGATTCTTGCACCGGTTACCTGAGGAGACAGTGTAGGTGAAGAGGGGGCTTGCGGGGGGATTATGTAAATGTGAGAAGATGGACTTTGTGATCCAGAACAAGTCTGCTCAGAGATGGAACAATACGTGACAGCAGCCCAAGTCCTAGTGGAAGACACTGTGACGTATTTGTGAAATAAAAGTGTGTATAATGAGACCTCTGTCTCAGTCCCCTAACATAGCAATTAGGTGTCCTGTGACAGACTGGATGGTCTGGGTTGCTCTATGGCCTCATATTTGGTCACTTAACAAGGCACCTCTTGAACAAACCTGTATTGTTCCCCTATTCATTAAAAACATATTTGTTGATGAAAAAAATATACTTAATTAATTTAGTTAGGTAAGACAATAACATTCATAAGTCAGATATTCTCCTATAAGTCCTTTATATATGCTAAATATGAAGAGATTCTACATGTCTGTAATAAAATCAATTAAATGTATTGACATACCTTAGTATATTTTAATTGCATGTTCACTGCTTGTCTATATAATGCTATTTGCTGCTACTGTTAGGCAGGATAGTCCAGCAGCTATCCGCAATTTATCTCCAACTAGCCCAACCTATAGCTGAAAGCATTCTGAAGCAAGATGCTGAACCTCAATACCCACATTGGCTAAGTTTGCTAAATTGCCTAATTGTATACTGTACGTATGTTTAGACAAGAAAGTAAGACACCTTGGGTTTATGTAATGTAATTACTTCTTCATAAAAATACATATATCAATTGTAGCCTAATTATAATGCACACAACCTTTAGAAGAAAGGGACAGCTTTCTTCAAATCATTAGCCAGCTGATTTCATTCATTAGACTTTTAGGGGAAGAAACCCATTAATTAGAAGGTGCTGATTTAGTGCTTGAGTGGAGAAAATACCATTAGGGCTCCAAGTTTCTGGACATGTTTTGACGGTAACAAAATAGATTATTCAATTGAAGCACACGTGCCTAACAGCATGACACTTTGGCTCAGCTGAGCAAGCATGGTTTGTGCCACCTTACTGGCATGAAAAACAACTGGGGCACTATGAGCGCGAGACACCTCCCATCACCTCCATCTGTCACTCTTACTGCTCTCTCCTACAGTAAGTGCCGGTGTCTTCCTGCGTGACCTCCACCGCAGGGCAGAAGATGGACGAGATGGGACTGGGCTCCATCTTTTGTCTTGCCTGTGCCAAGCAAGCCAGGCACTGTGCAGGAACAGCGAGGGGACTGGGCAGCCAGAACACCTGCAAACTGAGACTAATGAGGCAGCGAGCATGTAGCCGCCCATCCTCCCCGCGCTAATCAATCCAGCAGCCCATTAAGGAAACCAGCGAGACTTCAGCAGCTAGCTAGCTAGCACCCTGATGAAGAATTAGCAGCATGCTTTAACACAGATGACTCACTCAGACAATATTCTGGGGCATTGACCTCTGTCCCTGATGGGATTTCTTGAAAAATTAGTTTCTCTAACTACAGTATTTCATATCTTAACACCAAACAAATACTGGAGTGCAAAAGATTATTACATTTGAACTTAACCTGAGTTAACACCATTGAATATGCAGTATACTGTAGATACTGTCTCCATTCTCCTAACAACCCACACCCTGTCACAAACATCTGCTCACACATCATGTCAGCACGCTATTACTGATCTCCTTGAAGCAATCACAGTCCAGGTGCGTTTTTTTTCTATTTCCAGCTTGCTCCCGGCATCAGCAGCTAGTAAGCATGCCTAATGGAAAATTAATCAGCAGCGAGAGAGGACAACCAGTATAATGCAACCGGTAAGGAAATGAAGAAACATGCAAACAGTATTTATTTTAGACAAGTCGTGCTGACAAGCCTGATAATCCATGCCCGACTAACCCAGTAGCATCGTTTTGATGGCTTCGAAGTGGTTTGCACCATATTTCACGGAAATTATGTTATTCATTGAAATGTTTTCATTTTCCATACGCCGATGTCAATGGTGCACGTGCACCAGGGCTGGGGGCACAAATGAATAAAAAGCATTGTAAATGAAGAGTTGTTGCCAGTGCAGTATAGCCTTTCAGCCGTATAAACATCCAGCAGGTCTGTAATGTGTTTTGCATTTCGGCGTATTTAAAGTCAGCCAATCCTGCTGAGCTAGCAAACCTGGAGCCCTCAATAGGCCTATATTTACTGACAGTGTTTGTAATTTGAGCTGTGAGTTTCCAAAGATTATCCGCCATCTTGGTCCTCTTTAGGGCCTCTTAAGATGAGCATCCTAAGGACAACAGTACCAGTAGACTAGTACTGTGTGCTATGTGCACTTTAGAAGGTAACAGGCCAAACAGCAGGCATTGGCCAAACTTGCCGCTTGATTTAAGATGACAGCAACCAAACCAGAGCATAAACCAAGCAATCCATGTAGAATAAATATCTGCATTGCAGCTCGCTCTCTCCAAAGGCTTCTGCTGTAAGCACTTTGATTTTCATGTGCGTAAGTGATATCTAAAATATCTACCCTCGTTTACCCTTTTTTCCCTCTTCCCATTTTTCACAGGCACGGTAGGCTATTCAAAATGGAATGTTGATAGAGGAATTACAACTGTTGGAATTTTTTATTGCGGTTGGTCTGTCTATTCATAAGTCAAAGAGGAAATGGTTTTCACTCAAATCTCAGAGAACTGTGATCGAGTTGGAACTCATGCTGTAATTACTCACATGAATGTATTTTCTTATTTTTTTTTACATATAATTTTCTACTGAAAGGGCTCCATTGTAGACACTGACATATGCTTTCATACCAGTCCAGTACTTATTTTGTCCCGTATAGCTCAGGTGAATCGGTGGCACAGAGTAAGTCAGCCTGTCATTAGCACTAATCTAGCTGTCAGGTGGAATACAGGACTGCATGTTGCTTGGCTGCCCTTCTTGTTACGCCTGTCCCAGCTCAGGTTCCTTGTTTTTCTCATCAGTCTGCCGTATACTTCGCTACAGCTTTAGAGAGCAGCATCCCTGCTGAGTCATTGCTATCAACGGTTGTTTTGGTCCTCAAGCAGCTAGCGGTTGGACCTTTCTGAATAGCTAGTCAGAACTGTCAACACTTCACGCATGGCCCTGAACTGGCAGTCCACGTGACAGTCATTAATGGAACCCGGGCACAGCATCTACCCACGTTCTGTTCCTTGCCAAAAATCTGCCAGGGAAATGTTGGAATGTTATATGACATGTGATGTATGAGTTTCTCACATTGTGAATCATTGTCTATTAGATACATGCTGTATTAATGCTTACGTTTGTTCACAATGAGCAATATATCCTGTAGAGTCCTACTTACAGTAAGGGTGAGCTAAATGGGATGGAACACATTTTGACTAGAAAAACACGGCGGGGAAGTGTTTCATTTTGTCAAACAAATGTATGTTATAATTATTCATTTTTATATATATAACATTTGAAACAAACAATAATTAGTCAGGTATTGCAGGCAAAGCTGTGCCTAATCTTGAAAAAACTAATTCACAGAAGAGTCCATTTAGGTTTTTAATTTGGATTGGTCCAATAAGTCTGCATGTATATTCCTTCTTTGATATGTATCCTGTCAATAGTTAAGTTTGTGTGTACATGTAGTTCTGTCTTTAACATTAGGCAAACATCTAGGCTACCAGTCATGCCACACAATTCCCCTGGGATGTCCACTAATGTCCTATATTCAAAGCCCTGAAAGGGAGAAAGTCCGTAAAATAAAATAATTGTCAACGTGTGCAAATGTAGCAGAAATTATTGTCATTAATGGGCAGTTAGTCCTAATATTGTATTTTTAACCTAATTTTAACCTCTTCTTTAAGTATAAAATAAAATATAGATTTTTTTTTTATTAAAAAACTCCCTTGCCAAAAGCATCTTCTGGGCTCTGCCCCCCAAATTATGAACGACTGACGTAGGGGTTTTAAGAAGGTAACTTACTGTTGTGTTACATACATCTATTAGAAATCCATTCCATAATGGACATCCTTATCACTTTTGATTTCAATCAACATGTATTAAGAAAAATGAATCTGTAGAAAATGACGTGTTATTAGAGAGGAAATAACGGTTCCCACCAGCAAAACAAAAGAGAGAAAATACATTCTAGTGACACGAGATAGGATGATTAACAGTGATTATCGTTGTTCAAAAGACAAAACTTGTACTTAGAGCGATTGTTGTTGTTTGATATTTTGACATCTGCCAGCCGTTTTGACAATGCTGCCATCTACTATTTGATAGTGGGTTTGTCTGCTTATTGTGGCTTCCCCAAATATGCTAGAATTTCCCAAGGATGTGCAGGGAAACCTCATAATGTTTAATACTTAATATATCAGATTATCTGCATTGTGGACAAAAGGCAGTGTTGGCACATTCAGAAAACAAAATGATTACACGTATGTGGACGAATCCTCAATCAATAAATATGAATTTGAATTATTTCTGTGAGAAACAAGTACTGTTTCCTTCCAATTATATCGGACAGTAGCGACACTCAACAGTAGAGCTGTCGATGTGACAAAAAAGAAATGCATTGAAACTTTATCACAATATGAGCGGGTTTATGAGGGACACAGCTGATGTTTACATACCAGAGGCTGGGATATTTCATAGTGATCTCAATAAACAGTAATGAAACTTGAAAGCGCTTTGAAATCAAAGCACAATGGCATTTTGTAGATTTAATAAATGTAATTATTGAGTCATTAATGAGAGGCTATGCATAATGTATGCACACAAAATATTTAAGGTGCATTTGACGGGAACACTGGCAGATGTTTCTTTGTATATGTTGCCATTGAGGAACATCATGGTTACACACATGCCTTCAACCACATACCTGTATAGCCCCCATTTGTGACAGCACATTTTCTCTCTGTTCAAAAATGATTATTTACCAAAATGTCAAGTGTGAGTAGCATATGTCTGGGCAAACCTGATGAAGTCTATGTTCCTGTTGGAAGGGTTTGGTCCAGCTACAGTACAGTGCAGCAATGGCAAGTCCCTTTAGGATACTTGACTGTCCTACCTGAGTGTTGTTTCCATCTCAGGGCTTTGTTAGCTATTCCCCTAGGAGAAACCTTGACCAAACAGATGAAAACAAGGCTATTAGAGAGGCAACAGCCATAAGAAATGTGCACTTTACTGTTACATCTCGCCGTGAGCATCTTGCAACTGTGCCCTCTTCACCCCACTTCCTGCGACTCTTGGACTTGACATTTTCACTGGCAATCTAATTACAGGTGTTTCTTGTAATTGAGAAACAAACACTTCCTGAGTTGAGGCTATTTTCACTTGACATTTATAATGTGCAAACGATAAGATTGTGTGGGCTATGCCCTCCCAATCTTGTGGCTAAAAAGATGCAGTTTTTCATTTTCAAACAATTACTTTTAATGCAATTCGATCACCTGTAATATATGCCTTGAAATTGTCTAGTTCCATGCACAATAACGACCACCCCATTGTAGTAAATATGTGAGCAAGGCACAGGGCTAGGAATTAAAATTGGATTGTCAGAAATCAAGTCAAGATATGTTGGGGGTGGGTTTGCCCTTTTGTGCTAATTGAAGTATGGTAGACATGTTTACGGACTGGGTTAATGGTACTTCATATTTATTATTAATTTAGTTTGTAAGCCCTCCCGCCGAAATGAATGTAATGCTATGTGGATACATCTAAGTGTAACAAAACAAAAGGAAAATGAATTATTTCTGTTTTTGCTTTAGCTACGAACTTAAACATCTGGTTGTAATTAACATACGATTTCAAACAACTTATTCAGGTCAACTGTTCGTAGAGGTAGCAATTAGCAAAGGTTGGTACATTCAGAACTACTATATAGCCCCTGTACCAGTTTAACATTTGTGTACAAAGGAATTAAAAACAGAGAGAGAGCCTTTGATTGATCCCAACACACAAACTCAGCTAGCAAAGATTAGCCATACTGCATTAAAGATCAGCCTATCTGAATCTCTGTTCAGGCAGCATATGGCGAGTGTTTTTATGTTTTGATCTATCTTCTTAAGATGGAATCGCTGATAAAGGTGAGACTCTGTGGCCTGAAGGTCAAGCGTTTGGCACGGGTTGATGTTGGCATAACTCCCCCGGAACGGCGTTGCATTCATATATCTAACAGTGTTGCATCAAGGCTCTTTGCTAAAATGTCACAGATATGACAGCTTGTCATTTACCTCGCTGGGCGAGGCAGAACACAAAACACGTGGCACGTGGCATTCTCCATCCAAAACACAACGCATGTGTGTGCATCACACTTGTGTTATGTGTAAGCGCAGCGATGTTGGTTTGACTAAGCTTTGTCTCGGTGCAAGCGTCCCATTACCACTTGACACCGCCTCTGTCCACTAATCGCACGTCACTGACAAGTGTCATTTACTTCTGCCGTCTCCTTGAACTATGTATAAATAACTCTATTCACTTGACACATCCACAACAGAAATGATGTATATCACCCCAGAGTCCACTTGATGAATCATAGCTTACTGAACGCACAGCTGTAGTGGCATGGAATACATAAATAGTTGACCTAACAGCAACACTGAAGTACAACTCAATGTGAGGCTAGCACACAGGTGTATCACAGGACAGTACTCTCTGTTCAACCTGTGATGCTAAAGTAGCCAGAGGTGGGAAGCTAACTACTCAAGACAGTTATGTGCTTCTGAACCCATTGACATTGAGAGTGCATGCATGGTTTGCAATGTATGCTGAATGCATACAGATTTTGTTCAGGTGGATATTTCCCCCAAACATTAGTCCAGTTCTCTGCAGCACAAACAGAAGCTAACAAAGCAACAAATATTGTGTCAATTGTCATCTATTGTATTCATGGGGCTTATTTACCACAAAATGGAAATGAGTTATGTATTAGGCTAATGTTATATTGCCTTAGTCCCTGTCATTGCCAAGTATAGATGCAGTTATCACTGATATATTACATTCACTGCCTCTTTTTCTGGTGGAAAATAATCAAACAGTCGTAATTTTGTACAATAGAAAACTAATATTTTATAATGTTGTATCTAATCTCATTTTTTGATATATAACTAGTGAACTGTAGTTTTTTTTGCAATGTGTCCTTTACTCACAATATATTTGACAGTTAATGTTTTTAGTAACAAGCAAGGTGTTGTTCAGAGGAGCAGCACCATGGAGGCAGAAGTAAAATTATCACTCGCTTGACTGACCGACGTTATTAATTCATCAGACCTTGGAAATATTTCCAAGCACAGCGCTCTCATCGCAGTATCCAAGTCTGGAGAACCACAGAGAGAAGATGTTTACACGGCAATCAGCATTCAAAGTGCACAGGTCATGATCAGGCAAATTGATCTAATTACTATTATGATTCTTTTATAATCTGATAAACTGTCTTGACAAATGTTCCCTGAAGATACATTTACACAATATGCCAACGTGCGAAGTGTTCAATTATCAGTGAAAGTCTCTCCTGATGGGGAGAGGTGGGGAATGAGAACAGTTTGAAATGAAGGACGCAAAGTCTGGGGAACACAATGATATAAATCATAATCTGTAAAAATACATATTTTGTCCGCAATAGTACACATTTTACTCTAAATGTAAATATATGTTCCTGCCAATAACATCTATTAATTTTACTTCATATATGTACTTTGTTGTAGATGAATGGGGCCTGTCTTTTTTATCCACCGTTGACAAGAGGAGGGGGTGGATGTCGGACAATATTCTTGTTTTGATTAATATGTCCTGCATGTTCATGTTCACTTCAACAGAATAAAATAGGCTACAATGTGGAGAAAATATTATGTACTACCTTTATTATCTATACTTACAGTATATCCTGCCAACTGCTAAACTGACCTTGTATATCGATCAAATAATGCCAAAATATTCAAAGATCTGCCTTGTGATTCAATTCCCTGCTGCTGGATTGCTTCCACTGAGCTTGCTATTGTTTCAGTTTCCATGTTTTCCCTTTGTGTTTTCACAGTTCATCATTTTTCAGGGTGTGGATTCAGACATTCATTAATGATTTTGTGGGGTATGGGGTGGGGGGTGTAGATAATGATGGCCTTTGGCCTCCAGCCTGGCTCCTCCACAGTCCTTGGACATAATAAGCAGCTAATCGCTCCTCGCCATTCCCTTCTTTCACTCCATCTCTCTTGTATTGCCACATAAGGAATGGAGTGACCTGTGGAATCCGCCAGAAAGCCGCTGACTGACAGCATAATTCAGAGTTCTCAGCGCTAATTGCTTTTTCCTTCCACAGTGTGATACGCTGAGTAGAGCATGTAGTTTGCAGTGTGCTGGTGTGTTGAAACCAGTTGGAGTTTAAAGACAAGTGCAAATGTGGCTGGGTAAATGTGGCTACGCTGTGTTGCACAATTAGCCAGTCAAGTTGTTTGACTGTTTTCACAGGGCTCTTAAAGTAATACTGAACTTTGTTATAAACCCTTGACTGTATGTGTTCTTAAACATGAACCTTCTGTACATGCACACATCTGCACACAAGCCGTTTGGAGTCGCCATATGAGATATTTTCTTTTGAACAGCTCTAATACTGATGGATTGATGCCTGTTCAGAACCACAGCACTGGAAAATAGACAGCAATGAATTGTATTTCTCCTGCATATCTTCCATCATTATTGTCATAATAATAACATACCACCTTTCAGCAAGACAATATGATAAGCAGCTGCCTATACTATTAAATGTGTTGTTTGGCACACCATGGGTGCTGTCAATTCCTGAGTGACAATTCTGCTGATTCTTTCACATTGCAGGGCAAATGATCTGCCTGCCAATGCATCTTAAGTATTGCCATCGTTCATCTGAAGCGTGGGTTTCTGACAAGGAATAATCAGCACATATTATGCATTATGGATCTGTATCTGATCATCAACACTTGATGATGTGAACCAGCTGTACAATGCACATTTGAAATACATGTTTCATTGTGTCACTGTGCAGACTGCTCCCCATCTAAACATTTTATATGCCATAATATTTAAATATTTTAATGTGTGGGTCTAGGGTATCTGGTTTGGAAAGCAGTGCTACATACAGTACAGTAAACACATGATTCAAAGACATATTTTACAGCAGTTCCATTATTGCTAATCTCCTGCTTGGTCTGACTGCATGGAAGGTATATGTCTCTACTATGTAACTAGTAATTATATCAGTCCATTATACAAAGCAAAACAGTAATTATATTATGTGATCACGGTGTTAAATGCTGTCTATGTGAGGAGCAGGGTGCTGAGCCTGTTGCACATTCAATCTGATCCTGATATCAGTGGAATGTCTTCCCTTACTGTGCGTAGAAATAAGGTGTGACGTAGCTAACATGCAAGCCCCACCTGCCCTTCCTCTCTTTGTTCTAGAATGCTCTACTGCATCTTAGTGACGGAGATAAACAGGCAACAGCCACAAGAGAAGGCACCATCGTAGTTTTCATAAAGGTTCTGGGGCAGTGTGCATGAGATAGATACCTCACAGAAGAAATGGGCTTAACTAAGGTATTCAGCGAATCACACGAGAGACTCAATAGAACTAGCCAGGTGTAGCGCTAAATGCAAGTAAGATTCAGCTGCTCATTTATGGCCGGTTCCACTGAGAATAAATCTGACAGAAGCAATGAGCTGTTGCGTGAATAGCATTAAGGGTGTTGTAGTTCAAATTAGCTAAAGTTGGGCTTAATAAACATTGTCCCATTTCTTTTATTTTCATTTCAAGGAATGATTTAAAATATTAGCTCCAGATGAATCACAGAACCATGAAGAACCGTGACATTTAATTCCTTCTCAATAACTTATCCTGGCCTACATGCTGCTGTTGTTATTGTGTATAAAATAATAATAATAATAATAATCTAAAATGCATCATAACCTATTTCATGCTTTGAGATAAGCATATCTATATAATACTTTCTGAACTGAACTGAATTATTATATCTATGCTTTCTAAACCGAACTGAATTATAATGTATTCAAAACAATTTAGGTAGATTTAATTGCGGACTTGGTTTACATATTATATTTATAAATAGAAAGTACTTTGAAAATGTTTGCTAAAATTCTAAATACCATAATAATGATTGTGGAAGGAAGCAGCATTACATGCATATCTGTTTAGCATAGCCTGTAAGGCACCTGTGAAACCAGGTGCTGTCTTCTCACAACAAAGAACACATTGACGAATGTCCCATCTGCCCCTCAGAAGAAGTGAGAGAGTATGTCAGTTAGTGGTGACAGCTTTGGCTTTTGATAAAAATACCCCTTTGTGAGTTGACTGGCAGAGAGTGGAGGTCTGTATTGACAAGAGGTAGCCCCTGCACACAGCATAGCCTTTGGATTATCTGTAAACCAGTCTTCTTGTACATAGGGCTTTATGAACACAGCATATTTAGTAATATGATACTAGCAGGCATTGAGACAAATGCAACTCATTTACATACAGTAAAGTGTGCATATTTTTGGGCCAGAGCACATTTGAGTTGAAGTGTTTGAGAGTTTAAGTAGGGGGTTCCTGTCCTATTTTAGCTTATACATGCATGTGCGTGGCGCATTACGTATTGTTGTCGGGAGACAGAATGATTGAGACATACTCACTCAGCATAAAGTGCTCAATGTAAGTACATCAGAACCCTGCATTATTTGGGATTTCCTCATTCAACAAACAGTAATTCGCCCCTATGAATAATTTATAGCACTGGATAAAAATGTTGAAATGTATAAAACGATTCCGATCTTGCATTCCTATCTTGATGTTATGCACTATGGGACCCTGTGGGATTTTGTCATGTCTGCAAATGTTGTCACTTGCTTGTGGATTTGTGTGGTCCCTTTGCTCATGTGCCTTACTTCACATGCCCCAGGACAACTAGAGTAGCTCCAGGCTTAGCGCTACAGAGAAGCAATAAACCAACAAAGAAGTAATACAATAGCAGAATTCACTCCAATTGCATGGAGGGAATGTCTGCAGGGAAAATATGATAAAATATCATGAAAACACACACATAATGGTACTTTGATGTGTCTGCTCTCGCTTCAATATCACACAGGGATAGGGTGATTATGGAGGAAGAAATGGCCTTAAGAACTACAAAAAACTCCCATTGTTTTGAGCCACCACAACAAAATGTGTTTTTGCTTCTGCGTGTGGTTAGCCACAACAATGTCCATACGCGGGTTTGGCAGCAGTTTAACCATTTCATTTAATGACTT
Source organism: Amblyopsis rosae (assembly GCA_025399935.1). Lineage (NCBI taxonomy): Eukaryota > Metazoa > Chordata > Actinopteri > Percopsiformes > Amblyopsidae > Amblyopsis > Amblyopsis rosae. The sequence goes on along the minus strand of JAODTR010047584.1, from coordinate 21,684 downwards.
GTATAATTAAAGGTCTTTTAAAAGCAGACAATCAAAATCAATCTCTAATCTGGCACACTTGTCAGTAATGTACACTCACAATAAGGAAAAGAGAGGGCCTGAATTTCAAATGAAAGCAATGTGATCAAACAGCATTGTTTGCTGTGACAAGATAAAAAATCCTCCTCTCTCTGGCCTAGAAATCCTCAGGCGGGTAATTATAAAAGAGTATGTGCCACTGTCGCGCAGGAAAGAGAAGACATTTTTTTCTTTTATAAATAAATAAGATGGACGGAAAAGAAGGAAAGATGGCCCTCACAAGTCCCGAGGGGATCCATTAAAGAATGTTTTCTTGAATTGGGGTTAGGTGCATTGATCTCTGTCGAAGTTGGCACTGCTGAGAGTTAACACTGTGAGCCTGCGACTGAGTCATTTCATACATTATTCCAATTAAATCTGTGAGAATTTCCAGTCTACCTGTTCCTCCGTCTGCTGAGGAAAGGAGAGGGGGGGAGGGGTAGTTTGTACCAGCCAAGGTACTGCCATCCGGTCATCAAATGAGAATTTAAAGCAAACGTTGGAAGACAGCACTAAACAATGAAGAAGTTTAAGGTAATAGAGCTTCTGCAGAGGCTTTAGGGAAGTCTAGCACAATGGAGCAGATTAATTACAGTATGTAAGAATTCCTATTACAATGGTATTGCATGCTGGTTGACTTACAGTACACCGTGTTACAGTAACTCTCAGCAGACTAATCAATGCACAAGAAAACATTCTTTAATGGATGCCCTTGGGATCGTTCCATCTATTTGTTTCATTTGTTATAATATTTCTCCTCTTTTCTTTGTGGCATATGCTTTTTGTTTTGCTAACCATACTGTAAAAATCACTTGTGAAGACGAATAAATGACAGATGTTTTGTTTCAACTTCCCAAAACATACTGCTGTTTGGTTTTACAGTACATTGCTGCCACTTGATTTCCATCCAGGTTTTGGCTTGGTTGTATTCCCAGAAAGCATGTAGTGTTATCCAGAACATGTTCCAAAGTGTCTCTGATGTTTAGTTTTAGCATCAACAGTAATAGTGGGCCAGGTCACCGCTCTTCTCATCTAGACGGGGCACATCATGCCCTGCGTGGGTGTGGAGAGGACACCACAGGAGCAATATGCACTCTTCTATTACTTTGTGATAGCAATTCGACTTGTCCATCTGACTCTTTGCTATTCAGGTCTGTATGGACCTGTCTCCCACGGCTGTTGTGTGGAATAAATCCCTGAAACAGGGAGTGATGTATCTTTGTGGAGAATCATTCTTTGACATCTGTAGGCTGTACTCTTTCAAAAAAGTTTGATGTTGACTTAGTCTGTCTGCCAATGAGACTATCCTCTATTTAAAGCACTAGAGGCAGCAAGGAGACAAACTCGTAAATACATGAACAGCCCCATGAGGCCCCTCCGTCACTCCAAAAAACCATGTACTGTATATGAAAACATGTATATTTTCAACTGACTTACTCTTGTATTACGATCATACCCTGCAATCAGGACGGTGTAATTTACGCTTAATTTATGCTCAATGAACTTAAATGGCAGTGGACTGAAATCCTTGTTACAAAATAAGGAGGAGTTAGGTTGTAGGTTGGACACATGGCTAATAACAATAATAATGATAATAACGATAATTTGTGCTTTGCTGCTACAGGAGATTTCTCAACCTGTAGAATATTAATATAATATTGTGTTGCAGACGTGCATGCACAAGATGACAATATGTAGGCACTGGCAGCCTGTAGTGTACTTTCTGTAGCACACAAAACCTGTCCCAGTTGCATAGAAGGCTATGTCCAGAATGTTGTGTCAACATATTTCGATTATTGCATTTCAGAATGACACAGAATACCTTTCAGGTGAAATAAGTTGTTCATGAACTTGCCTTTTTATGAAACACAGTAAAATATTCAATCAATCAGACTTTTGACAACTATAAATACACAGCAGTGAGCAACATTCACCACACCCATGAAATACAGCAAACACCTTTGAAAGAAGTTGAAGATCATCACAAATGTTTTTGAGGAAATAGTACCAAGGAAACAAAGGAAAATACTCTAAGTGTAAAAGTTCACTAAGCATACTGTACTCTCATTCTACTGAATGTACCCATAGTGCCATACTGATGTCAGTCTGAAAAAGTAATCTGTGTATAATAATAGAAAAGTTTCATACCAGGGATACTATTAGTATAGGTAAAAGACAATTATGGTGTTTATTTTTTGTTAATTATATTCAATAAAGCTTTTAACTATTTAGTGGGCATTTTTATCAACTTCTAGTATTCATGAACCTATTATTTCGGCGTAATTATGTGGTAGCCTTTGTTTTCAGGCCTGTGGGTTTAGTGTAGCTGGATTGCAATTACTTCTCAATTTAATGCTTTGCACTGCATAGCGTTTCAAGTATTAAGGTCAACCCAATGAATGATATGCTAGGCTGCTAGCTGGTTTTAAAGGAAAACTGTTTTGAGCAAGAGACTTATACTGTTACCTTAATGTTGTAGTGTGCCGTCAAGATTTAACTTGAGTGTCCAAGGGATGGTACAGTCTAACCAGTGGGGTCCATCAACAAAATGTGAATCACTGTATGATAGAACCTAGGTTTTGTCATATTTGTCAACTTTTATTTGGATGTGACAGTTTATATAATCTGTTGTGTGTGGCTGTTATTACGTTGTATTTGGCAAGACAGCATTGTGCTAGTTCTGGTATTTATGATTTAGCTTAGTTTACCCTACCAGTCACAATCATCTACTGACCTCTTGAAAGTAAACAAGTGTGCTCAGCTGCAGGATGGTTTGATTAAGGAGCTCTTGGAGAGAGCTCCCCCGACTCCCAAGTGGACAGGTGGGTAGATCAACGTGTGCTCCTCTCTTAAAAAGGTAGACGTGTATCATAACAAGTGCTACTTAGCTAAGACAACAGTGATGTGTGTGCTACAGAGAAATAGTTAATGGAGCAGTTTGTGTGGTAGCCAGGCTGGTCAGTCAAATGTAGTCAATGCAAACCCCAAATTGGCTCCATCCTTGAACTGATATCATTAATTCATATGTTATTTATTTTGGTCATATGTATTGTTTACATAATATCTAAGCAAACATTGTATTTTTCCTTATTTGGCTAAATACATTTTTAGCCTTATTTGCAAGGGAATATGTTCAGAATACTCCTCATCAAATGCATATATACAGTGTTTGTTTGGCTCAACTTAAAGCAAGCATGCAACCATCCACGCACAAACACACATCAGACCTTTGGTCAATAATACACACTACTCTTTAAATTAAGCTATTTCCAAAATGTCAGACATTCATTATTTTGTCAAGCCAGCACAGAAATGTCGGTAACATACTATAGCCAATGCTCACACAAAAAGAGTTGCTCTCCAAAACAGCAAGGCAAATGGAGCTAATTGAACGAGAAACAAAATAGTGCTTTAATGCTTTTCTTTCCATTAAAACACAAACACAGGCACACATACAAAAGGAAAAACACACAATGTGCTTCCATGCATTCACACTCTAAAACACCTACACACGCACACTGACCTCCCCCCACCCCCCCACGCCCACACGCACACACAGTGCTTCATGTAAAGCAAGAGACAGACAGACAGACAGACAGACAGACAGAATGAGAGAGAGAGAGACAGAGCAGGAAACATGTAAACAAGGCTGAATTGGTTGGCAAGGGCAGTAGCCTGGAACATTTGACTAACAAGCAGTTCTTGAATGCACTTTTCTGTTGTCTCCCTACTAAATGTGTCCGCTGGTCCCATAGATCTATTGATTGCCTGACTGATGGAGACATTAAATAAAGAGGGGAAACAGAGGACAGGCTGAGTTTGGGGTAGCCTAGAGGACAACGAAGGGAGAGACAGTGACATGTACAATGAGCATGTGCACGCATACACACACAAATGGAGGTAGTAAAATAAAGAGATGGAGGGAAAGAAACGGAAGACGAGATTAATAAGACAATGAAAGTTAACTGTGATTGGCATTGGTAGCAAAGTAAGGAGGAGAAGAGCAGACATGTAGACTTTTTGCACCCTATCATATCGAACTACAGAGTGAGAGCGTGCAGTTTGTAACAGATTACATGTATAACAAGCTATTGTAGCAGTCCTACCATCCCCAAATAAACACACACACACACACACACACACACACGTATTATCTTTCCCTCACACACAGCAGAAATCTTCCCCAAACACAAACAAACCAATAGAGAAAGTATGTTCACTGAAACATGCTATATTTGACACTATACTGTAGTCCCAACAGTACGTTTTGGCACCATATTTGGAGTGTCGGACCGTAAACATGAAAGGCAGGGGTAGGGACAGAAATGGAAAGCAGGGCAACGAATGCTTGCGGCATTTTGGGGAAGGGCGTTAGTTGAGTCACATCTGGAGTCATATATATCTCATGCCTTTATGAGTCTTCCTTATTATAGGCTACATCATAGGGCTGTAACTGTTTTCAGGACATCTTTTCTCAGCATACCAGTGTCTTAATAATAGTAATAATAATAATAATAATAATAATAATAATAATAATAATAATAATAATAATACATTTGGTTATAGGATGCCTTTTAAGACATTTAAGGGCATCTTACAGTACATTGTAAATATGCAAATATAAAGACATAATCAAAAGCATTTGACTTCCATACTGTGTCTTGCTTTTGTTTTGGGGCAAATGTATATGCAATGCATCGGGTCAGCAAAATTACAGAAACAATGTTCGCAGGAGGGCAGTTAAACATGCTTTACAGCAAGTGTGGGACTTGATTACATGGCACGTGTAATTTACATGTGCTGTTTATGGCGAAGGAATACGTTATGTGTTCTTGCCAACAATATTCCAATGGTGTCTTATGCAAATACATATCTGATACTGCTGTTACACGGAGCACTGTTCAATTGTTTCCGTACAGCCAAGACAACAGCAACATGCAGCCTCTGCAACACACTCTTATCTTTGACTCTGACTGTAATGATATTACAGGCAATCTAGTGAGTCATTTGACCTTCTCTGTATTCATAATAAGGGCTATTATGAATGTAATCTAATGTAAGACTTGCTATAATTACATAGCCAGCTCACAACCAATAGCCAATGATATTTCTTACTATAGTTTCTACCACATTTAATTATAAGTTTAGATATGACAAAATATCTCGATGATGCACAGTACAACTGTACACAAAGTAAGCCCCTGCTGAGGCAAAGGCTTTTAGCCACTCTGTGTGTGCCATTATATTTATACTCCCTGAAAAGTGCTTTGAATATTCATAGATTCAGGAGGAAGAAACTAATCCCAGATTTTCTTTACATCTCTACTTTGAGCCTGCGTCGGCGGACTTCCTGGTGGTAAAAACTAATGGAAATGCATGTGGGATTTCAACGGAGGCTCCGATCCATTTTAATCCTGAAGGCAATTACAGCGCAGGGTTTTAGGGTCAGTAGTGCTGTTGATTGATGGGGAGAAAAAGTCACTTTAACAAAGCGCCATGAACTTCAACCACCTGGCTGCAGCACATAGCGCTCTGCTTGATGCACTGAGGCGAGGGTTTAATGCTTTTTTAATGCATTCAGTGATAACTTGGGCGAAAGAATACAAAATTGAGAATTAATGATTGCATCTGTGATAGGCCCAATGTGTCGATAAACCTGATGCATTGTGTTATGAATGAATTCCTTAATTTCTATGGATCATTTGGCACCCTTGGTCGACGCGGGCATGGCAATGTCGTTGCTGGTGGCGATATCAATGACACGCATCGTTTTGAACACAGTTGGTGTCATCAACATATTTGCAAGGGCTGAGAAGCCAGGATTTATTTATATATTTTGTTTTAGGGGGAGAATCATTTGCTTCACTGTTTTCGCCCTGCTCTGTTGTACGTCGTCTCTTAGCAACAGGACTCACACTCGCTTTCTGTAATGTGTGTGGCAGCCAGCAAGGACGAAGGTGGGGGTCTGGCCCTGCATTGCCTCACTGACACTACACACTGGCTACATTTAGCTTGTGGTCAGGGAACAGGGCGCGCCTTCGGTCAACAGCCCAGGTTCAATTTAGGCTACAGCCATTGTGTTGCAGCCATTACCTGTAATTACATGGGCATACCATCCATATAGAGGATATGGCCGTATACAGTTACTTTCAGTGACGCTAGGAGGAGCAGAGGGTAATAATAAATTAATGAATGGCAATATCTTTTTATACTTTAATCAACTTCTTTTCTCATGACCGGAAGAAAAACAACAACACACACACACACACACACACACACACGCACACACACACGCACACACACGCACACACACGCACACACACACACGCACACACACGGTGTCCAGCCTTTCCTAACACAG
>JAODTR010047574.1:0-18664 GCA_025399935.1 Amblyopsis rosae | reverse complement strand
TGAAATGTAGGTTGTAAAGCCCTTTGAGACTGCAATGTGATTAAGGGCTATATAAATAAAATTGACTTGACTTGACCTCCTCCTTGACCCCCACTTTAAGCATCAGTTAATTGTATAAATCATTAGTATGCACAATTTTTGAAAAAATTCTCATTTGTATTAGACCTTATTGTAGAGGTGTCTGGAATTTATTCGCTTTTCAGGTGAATCTTGACTTTCACCTAAGGGAATGCATGAAGTGGTAGATCAACCAATGATTAACAACTTGTTGCTACTGTAGTTTAGATAACTAGTTCTCTAATACTTTTCGTAGTATAGACTAAGGATTGTGATCACATTACAGGTTTTTGCAGGAAATATATTGCATTAGGAGTTTTGCACTTATTGGTACCTTCGAGAAATAGATAAACCGGTTTGCAAAGATTAAGAATAAGTCAAAACATTTTTAAACACTAAAGGCTTTTGGTTTAACATATGTAAGGACAGTTCAGTTTCAGAATGGTTCATGTTTTAAGGCCCTCAGGTGGTGTGATAATATAATGTCATTATGGATTACATACAAAGAAAATGGTCTGTTCTAAAGCATAACAATAACACTTTTTATAAGTGTTAAACATATTGTATCTCTCAACATGTGTAAAACAAATCAACAGGTGTAACATAATTTTAGGCTATATAATGAAGGAACTGCAAAGGTTTCTGCTGTTCAACATCACTTTAAAAAAGTACTGGAACTTTTTACAAAAGCAACGCCAAAGTTGTCATTGTTTCCTTATATGTAGAAGCTGTTGAAACAGAGTTTGACTTTCAAAAAGAAAACATTGAAAATGATAGTGATAAACATGTAAACACATTTTTATTCAAGTATTGAACCTGGATATACTGTATGGCTGCATTGTAAAGCAATAGGTAGCTCTGATGACGAGTTTTAGACAGATCCAATTACTACCAATCACTTAAGCACTGGTTCCATACAGAACTGTCAAATAACCTGTACATATCAAACAGTGTGTAGAGTAGGTTGCCATCATAAATATGTATAGTTAGAAACAAATGAATCATACTGCTGTGATAACTGAAATAAAACATTAGCATACATAACATGCATGTAAAAATTGCTTAAACATAAAATGGCTGACAAACATGGCAATGGCCTACAAACATGTAACCCAACATCAAAACAGGTACATTAACAATATTGCCCAATTTTAACCTAGTTGCATTTGTCAAGATCGTATTGTCCCTTTCAGTGAGGATTGCCTGAGGCGTTTACACAGAATGGTTATAATAAAGGGAATAAGCAGAGCTGCAGTATCATTGGTGCTGTGTTATGCTATCTACTGAGATAGACAAAATACATTATGCCGTTATCTATATAAGCAATTGGCCCTTATATCTGAAAACCCTTTCTTCAATTTCACTTTTAAATTATGTTCTTCTTAGAAGAGCTGTCTATGCTTTACTCATGAGGAATTAAATAATCATCAGTGCATTTAACAGAAAACATTTTCTTATAATTCTCTGCCTACAAAATGATGAGTGTAATAGGCAAGTGATTAGTCCATCTGTGGCAATAGCCCATGATGTCCAATGCTGGTGTCAATTAACTCCATAACACGTTTCATAATCCCCTGTAGCATTATGGAATTAAGAGAGGGAGCTAATATGTAAACATCTTAAATTACATATGGAAAATAAATCAATAGTGCACTACTTGTGTAAGCTTTGTCAATAACAAAAAGTTTACTAATTTGAAATACCTTAAAATCTCATCAATCAAAAATACTACAATTACAAGCAGGGTCATCTGCAAACCATTCTTCAATGGGCTCTTATTCTCATTATAGAACTGTCGTATGGGCCAATGATGAATCATGCAGAAAAGCATGTCTATGGGAAGACTATTCCAAATACAGGGTATTTTGTATACAGAACGGGTCCATGAACATTCACATCAAAATAAAGATCTAATCCTATTCAGTTTTCCTTCTTGGGAAGCTGTATTGCAATTCCCATTGTTGGGGACATGACTTAAATTCAGCAGGAATTTGGCCCCGAGTGCAACAAAATATCCCAGTTGATTGAAAGAGAAATTACATTGAATTATTAGTATTATTAAACATTTTCCATACAGAAGATCTGTGGAGAAGGTACCGTACAATATGTGGAAAGATGAGACAATGTGGCTGTTAATGTCCACACATTGACATCTTTCCTAAAACCAGCCACAATGTCCGCTTGCTACTAATAGTCCATCCCTTCATCACTTTCGTACCAGTCCGAGGGAGCGTCTGTCCCAAAGTAGCGGTCGCCAAAATTACCTGGAAGAGAGAGAAAGAGAGCAGGGCAAAGAGGGATGGGGGAAAAGGTTATAAGGTTCTAAGTGACCAATAAAAACACCAAAACTAATATAATAGTCCTTTTGATTTACAAAAGTATAAACATGTGGAAACAATTGCATTATTAAAAGGTTTCAAGTATTTTGTTGTTCAGAAACCCCTAGAAAAAGATAAAGAGTGGTGTCTGTCTTGACTGTCAGTGACACTACATGTGTAAAACATGCACACTGTACTACACATGTGCATGCACAGTACTGTACTGCATATGAAGGCTAGTGTTCGTCAGTGTAGCTTAGGTTTCCCAAACATGGGCGACACCGCTTATGCTGCATTCACATGGAACACGGCAAACACTTTCTGGACGGCGCGGCCTAAAAGTCCAACGGAATGGCAGTTGCTATGGCAATGTTGCATTGTTTACTAATAATTTAATAAAAATATATTCAACACAATTATTTAGTAGCAACAGTGTTATGTAATTATTTTCGTATTGTATTCTAGTATTGTTGCACCAAAAGTACTCCCTTCTCGTTGTCGATATTTTCTCCATGTGTGAGGGAGCTACGAAGATCCGGTTGTAAGTGCCGTCGTGGAGGACGGCAAAAAGTAAAAATATTTGAACTTTCAACGGCATGCCTTTCTGCTGCTGCTGGCGTCTGTATTTTGTTGGCCGGCCACAACTGATTTTGCCGTCCTGCTGTCGTCCGCTAACGTGATATCCAGTTTGCCGTCTTTCTTGTTCCATGTAAACGCAGCATAAGCTACAGCTAGCCTCCACACACATAGGAAACCATAATGTTACGCCTAGCTCCCGTGGAACAGAAGAACGCACCAGATGGCAATGCCATTTAACAGCTACATGACTCGGACATATCCGACCACATCGACTCAATTAACGATCACCGGGATACTGGGGACAAGCTCAACTCCACTGGCGTGGACGAAGGCCACGGGCGAGCGTCTTACCGATGCCGGGGATGATGTGAAACTGGTCGTTGACGTCCTTGTCCACTGCCGTGGTGATGATGCGCACCTTGGGGAAGGCGTAGGCCACGGAATGCACCCCCATCTCAGCCATCAGCAGGGACAGAAGGAAGATCTTGTCCTCTGGCACATCATGGTCCTGGAGGGAGGGAAAGAGAGAGCTGTTTCTCAAAGCGAGAACAGCCCTCACCCTCCCGGGGTTTGGGGGGGTGGGGGGGGGAGCGAAGATGTGGACGAGGAGTCTAGGAGCTACCAGCATGACTCTCACTGCCATGAGAGCTGCGGCGCCGGTGGACACGGTGCTGTCCATCAGAATGACGTAGTCCTCGCTGATCTCTTTGGGCAGCCGCAGGTAATGGAGCTGGGGGAACAACAGTGGCAGCTCATGTGTATAGTACACGCAGGGAACAGCAGGAAATAACGCCATTTTACCTTTAGATTAACACATTTAGTCAATACATGGCTTTGACAATAATTACCTACTGCGGGTGTATAACACAAAATGCACACAGTAAGTCACGGAAAGTCTTCACTTCTTCATATCTCATTGAGTACAATGATTTTTGATTTACCAGACATTTGTTGTGTTTGCTTTAAGGCCATACACAGTACAGTATATTGCATGTAGTCCGTCCATCCATCGGCAGAGTTTAACACAACAGGAAAGACAGACACACCTCTGGTTCTCCGGTGTCGTGGTTGGTCTGGATCAGGATCTTGCCCAGTCTGATGTCTTTACAGACGGCCATCAGAGCCTGTTCCATGGTCTCTCCTGCTCTCAGGATAGACACACCCGTAATCTACACACACACACGGTCGTAAGAGCCCAAGTAAAGTATTCTACACTATACTGTATACCCTGCTCAAAACATGTTTTAAAATGACTGAAGATTAAATAGCCTAATATTACGTACTACCACATTCAGCAACATGCCCTAGCAACTATTGAAGAAAATATTATAAAAAAAGAACAATGTAATATTAATACATTGTGAGAAACGTTTAGGGCCTTTAAGTCCTTAGGAAATGTTGCTCACATATGGCCTAACAGCTGAAGCACACATACCCGCTTGCCACTGAGCCGCTTGCCCTCGTAGACGGAGCCCTGGGGCGTTTCCACCGACACGGGCTGGAGAAAGAAAGCAGCGAAGTGACAAGAGGACAGGAAGCCATCTTGCTCCCGGCCGTGGCTAGAGTCCTTCCTTAGCTCCGGTATTGCACAATGCATGACGTCAACTGGTCACTACAACATCATCTACACCAGGGGTCCCCAATCCTGGTCCTAGAGGGCCGCTGCCCTGCATGTTATGAGCCAGGACCAGGGAACCCTGACCCTACACCATCACCAGCTCTCACCACCACTAGATGTCAGTCACCATCTGTGTGATAGTTGATGTCATTAGAATTTGTCCTAAAATGAGCTCAACTGCGAATGGAACGGCTTTCATTAAGGGCACCAGGCCGAATCATTATAATATTACCTCAACCACTTAAAAGAAAAAGTAAAAAGGATAGCAGCAATTATATGTATATTAAATGTATTTAGTTTATGAAGATGTTCCCCAGAAATATTGTTAAACTATTCTACCTCCAGACTATAGTTTATGGTCTAACAAAGATTTACTAGCAGGGAAAGGACATAAAATGGCGTAATCTCCTCCATAAATCCCTAACACACACACACACACTTACCTTGAGAGGCAGAAAGGAGAGGGCATGCTCTATCAGTAGCCTCATTAATCTCTTGGAATAAAAAATAAACTCATCGCGGTTAGTCTCCTTGTTCCTACACATACAGAATAACAATGCATTAGAGTGTGTGTGTTTGTGAGAGAGTGTGTGTGTGTGTGTGAGAAAGGTAGAGAGCTCACCTAATGATGGTGTGCATGCCCCTGACCTGCGGGGTGCTCTCCAAGACGCTGAGGGTCTTGGGTAATGGCTGAACCTGATGGGCCGAGGCCAGGGCTGATCTGGACCACACACACACAGTAAGAACACTGTCACCTAGTGAGATAATGCAGTATTACATCCACAAGAAAGCATGGTCAGTCGACTAAATAAAAACCGTACACTCATCAATTGATATTTGAAAATTGTTCTCTTGAGACTAATGCTGTAAGGAGTGGAAGTCACTCAAAAAACACATTTAGAATCTATATAAGCACCAGTAAGTTCAGACAAACTGAAGAGCGTCACGTCATTGGCAAATTACACGAGAGATTTACTAATCGCATGTGTTGCTGAATTATACACATCAAGGTGCAACCTGGTTTGTGTGCAGGTGTGCAGGTGTGTGTCGGGGGAAGTGGCAGGGGGCTGATGTAAGGTTTGGCAACACCACGTTATCAGAGCTGTGGTAGTGCCAAGCCCAAACAGTCCAGTCAGCGACCACCTTTACATGCACACCCATTTCACCATCATCCACAACATGGCAATATTCCAAAGTATAGTCTTGAGTACAAGACAAGAGGGATGTATCGTTAGTACTGGACTTTACAGGGCAGTTTAGGACTATTGTGTGTTTGGGATGATGGGAATAACAATGACATGTGGTCACTGGTCTGGTTTAGTAAAGAGTCATGTGCGGCAATATCGCCACCCATTACATGGAAAATCAGCAATTGCAGGTTTGTGTTTTCTTTTTTAGCATTCTGGAAAATTATTCATGAAGGTTAACATATTCAATTGGTATTCATAATGACAGAATAACATACGACACAATTATTGCCAGGCAGGTTAGAAGCTTAAAAATAAGCCTTGAAAACAGCTGCATGTCTATCAGTGCCATCGCCATTTAAAACCTATTTGCTTTACTCACATTATAAAATCAAGTGTTTTGAAACTCGAAAACATCAAAAACGGTGCGTTAGATTTAATTAATTCAAGTCAGTTCAAGAATGCATACAAAGGGTTAATACATTAATATTAATATGAAGAACAGCTGACTGGGAATATATATCAAGATTAGATATAAAAATAAAATGTGATCATGCATTTAGAACTACAAAAACAGAGGAAGATGCAGGAGTTGATTCTCACATATCCCAGCGTAGCTTCCTCTGGAGTGGACGATAGATATTCATTTAGCAAAGAAGAGTAATAAGAATAGAAAGAAACAAAACAGAAGATATTACAAAATACCCTAGACAGCCTTCCCGCAACACTGCTCTGGGCATATGCGCATGTGAATATTCCAAATACTGGCCAAAAAGAAATGGCAATGCATTGGTTGTTTCACATTTGTTATTGACAATATGACTGATTCACATACACCCAAGTGTACCAATTAGGGGTAGTGTGCATTTATTGTCTGGAAGTGATACACAATCTATACTCACTGTATAGTCATTGGATTACTACTTCTGATTATCATAGCTCCTCCACACAGAGGGGCTTCAAGGTGGGACAAAACTAATTCTGTGACTAAAGGTCACATTTAAGTAGGTACTACATAAAGTATATATGCCCCACATGAAACACTTGTGCAAGGATGAAAAAAGCAGTCATGTAATGGGAAGCTATCCCCTAAAGACATCAGACATGTCTCTAATCTCTACATCCTTACCTGGATACAAAATTGATCAAAGATCTGCATTTATAGTTACCACGTTTGAGCCATTTTCACACTATACCATGTTGAATCTATTTGGATTAGGGTCAAAACACTGGTTAATGTTTAATCCAGTTTCAAATCAGCACTAATTGTGCCAAACAGCTTACTTGCAGGCCAAGCTAATTGAGCAGTGGAACATCATTTGACATGTTGTGCTGTTGGTGTGAAAATGGCTTCTTGTGTATCTTGTGGGTGTGATGAAGCAAGGAGAAATACTGAGGCTATTCCTGTGGTTCAGAGCTCTTGTGGTCTACTTCTACTGAAGGTAACAACCTCTTAAGGCACAACATGCATAGAAAAACAAGAACACTACAGTAATTAACATTCTGTTGCCACGTCATATCTAATCTCAGTGGGCTGGACAATCAATCCATCTGATGTTAGTCACTGTGCAGCGGCTATCTTGAAAATAGAGAACTTGAATCTGAAAAATAGGAGCCTATTTAAGCCACACCAGAACTTTCAAAAAGCTAATTGACATTTGTATTAAAAATCCTCAAGCAAGCTCTAATACAATTGATGCTTCAAGTCTATTGTAATATATAGTATAAAGCAGGAAACTACAGTAACTGGCATAATAAAATGACATTTAGCATGTTTAAAAAATAAAAAAGTAGGCTAAAAACTACAGACTTTTAGCTGCATAAAATACGCATACATTTCCATTACTGGCAATAGTTTGTACATGCAGTAGCTCAGTATGAATTTTATGTGTTGGATGCTCTCTTTTTGCTTTCGATTTTGAATGAGACCTCATATGGATGTTATCCAATTACATTTCACAGGGTCTCACCAGTGGAGATGGACCCACAAGAGCTTGGAAACACAGAAACAGCCGAATTACAAAAGCTACAACGAAGACAAAAGGAAATCCATTGTGCTTTTCTTATGGAGAAGGTGCTAAAAGCTTCTTAATGAATGAGGAAGCGGTACTCAATTCATTGTGTCTTCATTGTGGAAAAGAGCACTAGAGAGAATGGAGAGAGTAGGGAAGTAACAGTAATACCTCACAGTGATCTCACGCTGGAATAAGCGTTCAGTCAGGGCCCATCAAAACACACACACACACACAGTGAGCAAATTAAAATTAACAAAAAATGCACGTTTTCATACATGTGTGGATATACAGTACATTTTATACTCCACGCTTTGTTTTTACAATTATTCACCAACAGCATGGAACATAATTAGATTTAAGATGGCCGACTCAATAACAAGGGTCAGTGCACACTACAGCACATTGTCTCTGTAATAAACCCAAGCCTACATGCTTTTCTGATATGGCCAATGCGTTCTAGGCTAGAGGGAGAAATCCCATTTGCTTTGCTGCTTGGTGTTCATTGACCATGTCATAATTAAAATAAGGCGTCCAACCCCATCCAGATGAAGCGAGACAAATAATAAATCACTTCATCTGGCTAATGCGGTGCTCTCATTACTCTTAACTGATCTAGATTAACGGATGCCGAAGTCAATCTTTTCTAATGGAAGACATTACAGTCTCATGCGCATGCATGCATGCACACAAAGAATGAGAAGAGGGCACCGGTATATATGTAGGTGCGACACAGAGCCGTGAATGGGGGGGACCATTTCGAAAGTCAAGACTCAATGTCTTCCTGAATAGATGTCTGGTGTTGGTGTGCATGTCTCTTCTATCGTTTTAGTGTGTGTGCGCGCGATGTATGTTCCATCTCCGGTGTGATAGATTTTCCCCTCTGTAACAGATCATAGTTTTATACGGCTGACTGGAGATAGATTGAGGGGCATGGCCTGGGAAGATGGGGCTTCTTTCCCCCCCCACACACACACACACTAACAAATGTCTCTGCTTTATATTTCTAAAGGTGATTATAGCCTCCAGCAAGCGACTATTCAGCTCAGCTGACAGTAAACGTAAACGTGCGCATGGAGATACTGAGTTGCTTGCATCTGGTGAAGAGAGATAGTTACAGTATTTAGCAAGCAGCCACCCACATACGGTGTAAAAAAAAAACAAAGCATCAGCTATACTCTTAGAAGATCAAATGTTTCTTATTCCTCACAGGCACAGATAAAGTGTGTTTCACCACCTGCTAAGACCATTCCAAGCATTTGGAATCTTTAACTGAAAAAGAAAAAGAAAAAAAAAGAAAAAATCACCTGCCAAAACAGAAGAACTGACTTACTTGAATGTATTAACCTTGCTCAGCCACCAGAGGGCAGACAGTGGCCAAAGACAATGCAAGGTTTACTTCAAGGGATTTATTTATTTAATTAATTAATTAAATATAATCAAGATCAAACTAGCCTACCAAAGTTCTGCTAGCCTTTACCATCTATTAGGTACTTGCCTCAATCACGAAAACCTTCCCAAGGAAGAGCTTTCCATCACACAAACAGTTCAATAAAAGATCATTGTAGGACTGATACACTGCTTTTGTTCAATTTCATTTAAGGGAAGAGGGACAGATGCTAATAAACGTGTGAGTATCCATTGATTATTTATTGATTAACTGCTGAAGAGCCCAAACGAAGGAAGTGATTCTGAAGTGATTCAGCTTTAACACTCAGCCATGAGATGGCGGTGTTACAGTCTCAGGTGTAACTTGTTAGAGATGCACCTATAACATTTCCACACTGAAGGCAGATTCACATGTGAAATATTCAGTTGTGAAGAAAAGACACTAGCTAGTCAGCTATCAAAAGTATACCGCAAGCATGTTTGAAGAATGCGCTCCTGTGGTCTGCAACACAATAAATTACAGATAATTGTGATGTCCCAAATAGTACATACCTCATTTGTATGAAAGGGAAACATCCCCTTAGTGGTAAAATGCTGTCCCGACGTGACATACTGTACTAGACAAAAACTAGTTTGTATAGCCAAGGTATGACACGCCCCCAAGAACAGTTAAACACAAGCAAATTAGGGGTGTAACGGTACACTTGCACTGTGCAACAGGCGTGTATAAACACAGCTGTTTTAAAAAGCAGGCAAGGCAGGTAGCTACAACTTAAGACACGACTCAGGCTTACAGCGTTCGTGGGGAACTCGCTTTTGTAAAGTTTGGTACCGTACAAACACATACTGTTACACCCCTAATGCAAATACATTCCTTAACACCCCTACAATCTGTACATCAGCACACCTGTACTTGCATGCAGAGACACCAAACTGAATGAAGTGTCCCAAAGGCAACTAACCCAAGCAGAGACACAAGTATTTGTACCTTCTCTAGCTGACTGTGAACGTGCTGGACTATCAGGTCCAGCGCCACAAAATTCTCTCCGCCTAAAAGACGAGAAAAGAACGAGTCAGAAAACAGTGAGAGTAATGATTTGAGGAGCTTGCTATACAGAAGCAATACGCACACTGGCAATATGTTGCAATGCTACATATTGTTAGACATGAATACTCTAAGGGCTGGTTCATAGTCTATGCAAGCTATGATAGTGCCATGCATTTATTTTCAGCACAGAGGATGTGTGTCAGTTGGTGTTCTGAGCCTTTTCAGATGAAGAGGCAGGCACACTTGCGTTAAAAAAATGATGACAACACATTTTGCTACACAAGTACGCATCACACCCTCATTGAAAGCTCGATGCGTTTGCTTAGACAATGAACCAGCCCTAATACAATGCAACACTCGAATTTGCAGGACGTTTTTTAAAAGATCTAAAAGAAATACAACTTAAGTTTAATGATATTAAAGAATAATGAAATGAAAGCAATCAATGATTGAGTTCTATCTTTCATGTATGCATGCATGTACCCTGTCTTGCTCTGTATAATTTCCTAGTGCTTAATAAAAGATAAAAAGCTCAGCAATAGGTGTTGAACATCAATACAGCACTGCGAAAAGAGAAATCACAAAGCACCACCATATTGCTCGCAGCATATACTGACCTCTGGGAACCACTATGTCAGCCACTTGCACCGTGGGCTCAATGTACTGCTCAAATGCCGGCTTGACGAACTTGTTGTACTGCTTAATGACGCCGGTGAGGTCCCGGCCTCGGTCTGTGATGTCCCTCTTCAGTCTCCGTACCAGGCGGATGTCTGAGTCTGTGTCCACGAACACCTTCATGTCCAACAGCTGAGGATTGCAGAAGAAGACTTAAGTCTACGCAGATTTCATGTTTTTAGTGTATTATTAGTCTCTTTCTATAGGCCCGGTATTACTTTAGCTAACATTTTAGTTAGCGTAAGTGCTCCGATATAGGCTTATTTTTCTTCCTTATTTGAGTTCTCTAATATTACATTAAGAGTGATGTATAAAAACGGTGTTTGTAATTATGTACTGATAGATATGCCATGAGACTAACGGTGCATACATAAAGTAAAAAGAAAAAAAGAACCAACTACGGAGTAAAGTAACAAATGTAGAGGACGCGGTCTCTAGTTTTCAGTACACATTTAAAAAGAGCCAGCCAGCCGTCCATCTGTGCAGTCAGTCAGACAGCGCCATTAAACTAAAGGTCCATTCAGCAAAAACCAGTGAGAATCCATGATAAATCAGCAGAGCCACGCTGCTGGGCCAACAAAAAGGCAGCAGCCGTCCTTGCAAAAAAGGAACTATTGACGGCTTTTGAAAAGGGAGCCGTGACTTAGGTGAGAACGACGACGAAACAAAATTGATATGCAACTCAGTGGGCCACTGAGGCAGGTTTGCACCCTACTGTAAATCTGTCCAGGTGACCATACTGCAGTAGCGGCAGAGCTGTCAGCCAATGAGGTGGATGAGGACAGGCTAGTTCTGACGAGTCAAAGGGCAGAGCCATGGCTGTAAATTACATTTCTAACCGGCTTCCACTGGCACTTCTCTATTTTGTTGGTAAAGGCAGTGCTCACGTATACTACTCCTACTCCTTAAATGGTGCACACACACACACACACACATTTAAAGGTTAGTATATGTTCACAGAGCAGCAGAAATACATTGTGAAAAATTAAATAGTCAGTTACATAATCATATACTTGGGCAGCAATATATCCAATAAGACTGTCTATGCTTTCATAATAGTGGCACTTCCTTTCGCAGAGTGAGGGTCACTGCTAACGTCAGACATTCAAACAATTGCTAGCGAGCATCATTGCTAGCTGCTCATACAAGCGCAACAAAAGGATTTAATTACCCCGATGTCCACATCAGAGGAGCAATTCATCACTGTGGACAATGGTGGTCCTCAACAATGCAGAGCGAGGAATAATCGTCTCCTGCGCCAGGTCTCTGGGGAATCCCGGCTTATCGCCGCAGCACAGCGTAGGCCTCATAGATCCATTACAGGCTAAAAGCATCAATCAATAGTCCTACAGCCATGAAAAGCGCGGCCACACTGTTTCACCACAGCACACATGTGAACGGTATGGATTTTCTCCTGGCCAACAAGCATGACGCGTGCCTGGCATGGAGGCTCACTTTCACATGTGCAGAAAAAGATTAGAAGTCTTTAACGTGCACACACACACGCACGCACGCGCTGACAAGGCTGGGTGCACCAATATGCACCGGCAAATCGAATTCAACTAAAGGGCCTGTCAACGGCATCATTAATAAACTCAGGAGTTCATCTCCTGTCCACAAACAGTACACAGTCTTTGGCTAAACGCGCAGGTCGCGGCTAGCTCATCTAATTTCCCTGCTCGGAATCGGATCATCGATGCTCCATTAATCAGCCTGCTGCATGTCTCCACAAGTTGACAGTTTGATTAATCAGGACTGGCACATACAGAGTCGAGTAATAACAGAGCTTCAAAACTACTACAACAATAACAACTGTTCATCTGAGGAACCACTTCTTCAGGACACATACAGGGCTAGTGTCTTCAGCGTCGAGGGCAGGGGAAGGGATGGGCAATGGTGCTGTTACCTTAAGCAGTTCTTTATTGGCAAATGCCAGAATACCCTCAAAGATGACGACGTTGGCTCCATACACCGTTTTCTGAGAGACAAGAGGAGGAAATACATTGTTGTTGCAGCTGAAAGATCTGCTAGTTAACGAAAACAATGGTGTCAAAGTGTGTACATTTAGTCGCCTCTCCTATACGGCATAGATGGATGCCCGCATTGCCCGTACCCACGTTTGCATGTGCTATTTAGTTTGGCAATGTGCCAATTGTGTGCCATGCATCTCATCACAAATCACAGACAGACATTATTGACTCCCCATTCACACCCTTCCGTAAACAGTGCAAAGTGCCTATGTCCAGTAGAGGTCTACACGGGTCCTCCGAGACCCAAAATTCCGAGACCAGGCCCGAGAACCGACCGGGTCCAATTTTTGAGTGTTTGACTTGGATCTGGGTCTGGTCTGACATAAATGCCATGATTCTCGGGTAAATGCGATTTACCAACTGGTCGGGTTCTTTGTCATGGTTTGACGAAACAGCAGGTTCTTTCAGTGGAGCGTCCCTGAACATATAGGCAACTTGCTTATACTTTTACTTGCTTGCGGATCTGACCATGGTCCGTGCAGGGTCCGATATGGAATTGACACATTTAAACATTGAATAGGCCCAGCCTTGGCTTCTGTTGGTAAGTCTAAATTATTAACTAAGATCTGACCAAAATGTATTTGCTTTCTTTTATCATTTGAGGGCAGTGAGTGTGAGAACCTGTGCGTTTCTCAGCCAACTTTTCTGCACTATCCTTGACTATTGATGGCGTCATGGCGTCGCCTGTTGAGACATTTTAAAATACGCATTTTAAGGTTATTGTTTATTATTTTGGTACTCAGCGCGTCTTTTAGACCCAAACAGGTATGGAATAAAAAATCCATTGTACTTCTCGGGTCTGTTTGTCATTGTGTCCGTTCGGATCGGTTCTGAATTTATACGTTTTTAAGTTATGCAAATCGGGTCAGGTGAAAAATTCTTTGGTTCATTTTGGATGTGACGATCTCTAATGTCCAGTCTCTCTATTAGAGATTAAAAATAGCCTAAAGCTGACAACGGCGCAAAATCGTTTTTATAATACATCCATGGGTAAGATAGGACATATGCTGCATATTTTATTTAGAAACACAAATTGCGTGAAGCAAGCTCAAAAGTAAGATGTAAACTGAAGTCTCCTGAAAATGTCTTTGTTTTTCTGTGATTGGCAGCATGCATAGAGTGTTGCATTAGCTACCGCCCTCTGCTGGACTGCTCAGGCTATTGTACTATGCCGGTATCAACCACAGCATGTATGAACAGGCGCAAGAGGTAAATGTCCCTGGATGGAGCTGCATGTCTGAATAGAGAAAATCCCTAGCTGTGCCAGCACGGTCATGCAGGTAATTTACCAGGAACAATGTGTGAAAAGGGCTTTACATTAAAGCCTATTCTGCCAAACACACCCACCTAACGTATGCGATTGCACTGATAGCAGATATGTACGCCCGTATGTGCAGACCATGTCTCACAAGGCGGCTCACCTCAAGAGTGAGCAGACTACTGAGATGTGATCAGAGAGACTGTGTGTGGTTGTTGTTTAAAACTGGTTAACAGTGCCAGAGCAAAACACGATCTCATTACCTTCCCCTGTCTGGCTAGAGTCAATGAGTGGTCACCTGGGTATATAAGGGAAAAGGACAAGCGAGACGTAGATGGGGTGTGTGAAAAGGGAGGAGCTCAAAGCTCATCGATTCTACATTTCCCAGGAACTCTTCCCATTAGGTGATTTAGTGGGACCTTTAGTCTAATGTCTGTGTGCATGAGAGAGAGAGAGAGAGATTTAAGTGAGCAATTTCAGGAAGCAAGCAGCGAAGAGAAACGGTGACCTCAGTGAAGTTTACAGGAAAAGAAGTGTAGAGCCTCACTTTTGTTCTGCACTTGCATGGAAATAAGCAGAAAACATCCCTTGAGCAAGACTTTACATCGGAGGTTTGTCTCCAGGGTAGGCTTCACAGCGGTACAATAACTTTACATGGAGCCTTTCATTTCACTAATAACCAGGAGGGTATCCCCATCATGAATAAACATGGCTCATGTAACCACTGGAATAAATTGACAGTTTATCCCAGTGGTCCGACTAAGTGTTATTCAGATTGAAGGAGGATGGTCAAATGTTTGTGTAATCTGATTGGGAGACATAACGTGTAAAAGGTCCTTCCAATGGCTTGTTAAGGTCTCAATAGCTATACTCATTCTGCAGCCACTAGCATGATGGGTAGTGGCAGGGAGAAAAGCATTTTCTGCACATTTCCTCCACAGACCTAGAGGTAGGAAACAAGACAGCCGTTCATCCTGGGCGTGACTTCTGTCCTTTATTAACCACAGCAATAAGACTTAGAATAGTGAACATAGGTATAGGTAATAACGCACGCTCTCTATTTGTTAAATGCTTACCATGGGCGGGCTGGTTTTTGAAGGCAGTTATGCACGTGAAAACACGTATTCTGATGTAACCTACCATGAAACATGTGAAGAGGTGTACCACTGAACCCCAGAAGGCTCCTGTTCACATGAAAACACGAAAGGATTCTGTATTTGCGTCTGAGACAAGACGCCATCTTGGTTTAGGTCATCGTGTGTGGACTAGCCAGCCCGACGCACCAAGGAACCCAACAGTCACACAGACAGACGGACACAGGAGGCAGGTCCTACCCATTCTTTGCGCCTGCAATGGGACGTGAAGTCATAGACGGGGACTTTGATGCTCTTGCCTTTCTTCAGTTTTCGGAGCACGGTGACCAGCAGCTCAAAGTCAAAGGCCTCAGGGTGGTCGAAGTTATACTCGTTTCTGGCCGCCAGCTCTTGCTCTTCTTTATTCAACACCTGGGACACATGCATATAAGCCTATTTAAATACGTTATATGCATTGCTGTAAACTCATTGTGCTTTACAATAACTGAAAAAAATGGAAGCAGAATAGGCCAATATTGTACAATTCATCCTCCTCGCTATGCTAGTATGTTTTTTATTTTTATAAATATGATTGTACACAGTGGGCCAAAGCAACAGGAGACTGATGTAACGTACGTAAAGCTATACTATGCTAGTGTTGACATGGCATGATCAGACATGGGTCGGGCTCACCGAGAATAGTGTGCATAATATGTTACCTATAGTGGCTGTACGTAGGATTTTAGAACTATACATTTAGTATACTTTCTTAAAAATATCAGACAACTGTCAGTTATCAGTGAGTGAAATGCTCTGTGAGTATATCTGCCCTGGTAGCTCCCGCCTACATAAATGTAGATTTCGATTTTCCCCAACGGGTCACGTTTCTCTGACCTCAGTGCCTCCTTCCCCTGATTGGTCCAGCGAATCTACCTTGCCCGTCAATCATGTGAACGCACGTACATAGCGCTGTGTTGGGCGGGCTACACGTTTCGGTTGACGCATCGCTATGGTTGTTCAACACGTGCTGGTTCTGTGTGGCAGGCTACCGCCGTGAGATACTTCATCAAAATTATGAGAGCTTTCTCATGCTGCAATTACCAGATCTTTTCAAAAAGAGATGCTGATCTCATAATTAAAGTGTACATTTTGTTTCTCTTTTGTGTGTGCAGTGCGCTTCTGTAATTTAAAAACCAAACCGTCCACAGGCCAATAAGAGATTATAATCAATTTAGTTCTGCCTTTCCTCTCAAGAAAAAGGTGTCACTGCCAGATGTTCCAACGTTCCAACACTGCGTTATTTACTGTATGTACCTTGTAAAAAGAATCCATTGAGAGCAGCACCACCCATGGGACATCCAGCGCTTCTATAATCTTATTGGCTACTGTGGTTTTCCCAGAAGCACTTCCTCCACACAGCCCTATGAAAGAACAGCAAGAAAAACAAAGATATACAGCATCATGTTCACTGTCAAATGACATTTATACAAACAAATATGCCTCATTTTTATTAGGGCTGGCCCTAAATATTCGATTATTCGGGTATTTGTTCATTGGGCATGTATTCGATTAAAATATTGGGATGCGAATATTCGTTTTTTCACATTATGCATGCATGTTTTCCCATTAATCCCTACCGTCTCAATATAAACTCACATGTTGAAATGTAATTGCCTGCCCTACACTGTGTCATCAACACAATTGATTGCAATTGGCTCCGTTTGTAAGAAGAGAGCAAGGATATTCATTCAACACACTTATTGGCTAATAATAATAATAATGGAGGTATATGCTATTGGACAGCTCTGACATGCTTCCCAAGCAGGTGTTTACTTTGGACAAACTTGTAAGCAACATCAGATATTTTCTTGACAGAGAGGGAATACAATCATATCAATCTGCTGCAGAGGACAGAGCATACAGCACTGCTCTGCTCACTGCTTCCATCAACACAGTCTTTCACTGAGTGTAAAACCTCTGCTACACATCTGGCACAACAGGTTAAAAATTTAGAAGCAGGCAAACCGCTCCTGTGAGCCAGACAGCCCTGCATGGTGCGCGCACGCGCACACACACACAGACACACACGCACCCCTCAACGTTTCCCCCCATACTGGGCGGTCTACAGTATGTTGGGCTGAAATGTGGGAAGGAGAAACATGATAGTACACCGTGTGTTAGAGAGGCGGTGGGAGAGATGAAAATGCTGTAGCAGCCAGGGTGCCGTCAGTACATTGTGTCTCTGCAGGACAATGGCAAGATTATTATAATTCCCATAATTAGATTACACACCATTTGGCATTGCCTGCATACAACATTTGTGTTTGGCAACTCTCCAGCAGCAACAGAGAACACGAAACAAAGCTGATCAATACAAACACAATGAACAAGACATAAACCATGAATACTGCAGTGCAGGGTCGTGTGATGGGACATTTCAAAAGGGTAAAATTGGCCAATCGACCATCCATAGTACAGTAATAGGCTCCACTGAAGCGGAACAGCAGAAACTTCTAAAAAAGTAATTTGATGCCTCACTTCTCAAGGAAACAATTACAATTGTGTCCAGCCTCATATGGGCAATAAAAGGGAAAATAAAAAGGCTCACAAATATGCCCTGTGCTATGTGGGATCAGCCCTAAACATTGTATTGTACTGCATACCGTACAGTAGGCTAGTCTTCAGTTTGTAGAGCCTTAAGTTTGGTCACCTTTTACCAGCGGTATGGTAACCACTGCACCTACACCTTAATATGTAACATAACGCTTTACAATTACAGTACACACACACACGAGCAGTGGAATTGTCAGTTCTACAAATATACAAATAAATTCTATAAAATATACAAAGTTAGAGGACATTGATTTCGCTGTGTGTGAATGTGAACGTTTATGTGGCTGTAGCACATGGTGAGACACTTTTGGGGAACTGCCTCAATTGCAGCCGTGAAATTATAGCCAGGCATTGCGGTCCATTGCAGGGAACAGATTGCCAACATAAAATAATGTCTACAAAGTGCTTAACCACTGAACATTGGTTGGGCAAACATGAGACACCTGCGCACACACACACACACACACAAAAAGACACTTGAGGCAAACTAAGAATTTGTCCACTTGTACACAGACACACTTTGTGTCAAAATCTATTTCTTTGCTGGAACACAGCCGCAGGAGATGTTTTAATATGACCCAGGCCAGGCCTGACCAGTCTTGGCCTGGGCAATGAATCAATATCAATTATGGTGATACAACTTGCCACGATAATGACGTTAAATGTATAGACACTTTCAATCATTTAATCAGCCCTACTATGAATTATTAGTTCATAGTAGGGCTGAAACAACTATCCATCCATCCATCCATCTTCATCCGCTTATCCGGAGTCGGGTCGCGGGGGCAGCAGCTTCAGCAAGGGACC